>JASANG010002617.1:0-109250 GCA_030248215.1 Enoplolaimus lenunculus
AACAACAAAACCTCAACCTAGTGCTACTCCTGCGCCTGAGCATCTTAAGGTCAAAACCGTATGAAGTCCGTAACGGTGAAGCTGTCGGTACGATTAGGTCTTAGCTTAAGCTTATGTCAAGTTTATATAGAGCGATACGTCGTATTTTAAAAGGACTTCAGCTTTGGTTTAAGCTTAACCAAATTTAAAACAAGCCTAAACCTAATCTTAGCCTATATATGCCGTTATATAAATATCAGGGGCGCCGCTCGCCGCATCGTAAATATTTGATTTTAAAGAGAACCTGACGAGGCCACATTCTGCCGTCCTCTTGCTGCACCCCTGCATAAACCAAGGCGATTGTAAACTCTTGCATGGCGCACATTTACCATGAGGCCTGCCCCAGCGTTGGCCAAAAGTTTGATATAAAAAAAGCCTACGCCTAAACCTCAAGGGTGTTCCCACGGGGGCATTGAGGGCCGCGTACTTTTAAATTTTGCCGGTGCCCCGAAATACATTCGGCCACACATATATTCATATCTAGACTCACAATTAAGATATCCTTACAATTATTCTGTGTCCTAAATGTAATTTTCTGCAGACGCCCCTGTTAATCCTTAAACGAGTGACATTTCCGTTTGGCATATCAGCGGCGTGTGCAGGATTTAGGGGAAACAAAAAACTATTTTTGGGTCCCCCAAAATTGCATTTCTTAGATATTACCAAGGGCGTCCCTACGCGGGACATTGGGGTACCTTGCGTTTCAAATTCGGATGGTGCTCTCCAAATAGGCTCGGTCACACATTGTTGTATCTTGAATTGCAATTGCAGGGGCCCACAAAATTTAGGATATGCCCTCAAAATGTATCAATTTTTTGCGGACGCCCCTGGATATTGCAATGTGTGACCGAGGTTATTTGGGGGCACCAGCGGAATTTGGGAGGGACTCGACCCTCCAATTTCACCCGTAGAGACGCCTTTGCAGCATATATTTCTTATTCAGTATCCTAACTACTGCATACCTATCGATTTTTTCTCGTTTTATCTAGCCGATATAAAATCAAAAATTTGTGTCGCGTTCCCATAATGCTGAAGTTTTGCGCTTTTGATATTACGTATTTACCGCTAGTAGACCACTGGATAACGTTTTTGTTTAGTTGTGCCGATTTTATACTTTAATAGCCGATATAGTTCGCGAAAAGCAGAGTTCCAACGAAATTCTGATTCCCGGAAATTTTATGTTCCCATTCCGGCCAAATTTTAGTCTTATGCCGGAATTCCGAAGTTTTAGGTTGTTTTATTGTTTCAGATAAAACTAAAATCGTGGTTCCGATTCCGATCCAATAAAATATTCGAATTCCGACTCCAGTTTCGATTCCGTCTAAATTTCATTCCAACTAGAATCCGTCCTGCAAGCTTAACTTTGTCTTAAAAACAACAAAACCTCAACCTAGTGCTACTCCTGCGCCTGAGCATCTTAAGGTCAAAGCCTAAGACTAAAGTCGAAAGTTAAGCTGTCGGTACGATTAGGTCTTAGCTTAAGCTTATGTCAAGTTTATATAGAGCGATACGTCGTATTTTAAAAGGACTTCAGCTTTGGTTTCAGCTTAACCAAATTTAAACAAGCCTAAACCTAATCTTAGCCTATATATGCCTATATAAATACCAGAGGCGCCGCTCGCCGCATCGTAAATATTTGATTTTAAAATTCTGACGAGGCCACATTCTGCCGTCCTCTTGCTGCACCCCTGCATAAACCAAGGCGATTGTAAGCTCTTGCATGGCGCACATTTACCATGAGCCCTGTCCCAGCGTTGGCCAAAAGTTTGATATAAAAAAGCCTACGCCTAAACCTCAAGGGTGTTCCCACGGGGGCATTGGAGGAGCTTTGTCGTTTCTGTTTAGGTTTCAGGATTGATTGCATTAAAATATTAGATTAATATACGGGAACATCGTGGAGTGCGTTCTTATGAAGATAAAGTTAGTTTCATTTGGGTGAGCTATTAAAACCGTATCAAGGAACAGCAGGTTACCCTCTAGCTAAAATCGACCTCTGCATGCATCCCAGTAAAATTTTTACAGGATGCGGACGTGACATTTTTTGAGATCTTACATATCTTTACAACTCACCTCAGGTCAACCTTTTGTTCCCTGATTATTCGTACTTAACACTACGGTACAGATTGTAGGCTGTGAGTAAAAACAATATCGGAACAGGCTAAGGTGGAGGCGTCCCGTGATATCCTAGGAAGGGCGCCCTTACGATGATCAAAATATTTTTCAAAATTTTGTTTTAAACTTTGTTAGTGAAAGGTCTCTCTTTGGGGTGGGCCTGCAATAAGGGGTATGTTGGCTGGCTGCTGACCATAGAATGGGCTAAAAAATTTTAGGTGGGACATACAAGGGTGTTTGCTGAGCTACAAGCAATGTTGAAAACTTGAGCGGTGCCAAAATTGTTTCCGGGGGGTGAGCCCCTGCCCCCAATGTGATTTCAAGGTATTCGGATGTGTGCTTAACTCTGGATTATTAACATGAATGAATGATGCTGGCTTGACGTCGCAAGCCCTCCGAAGTCAGTAAACTACATTTTGACATGGTGCTAGGGACGTATAACAAGAGGGGAAAGGTTTTTCGCCCTCTACGCTTGCTCGCCAAAAACTTTTATACGAACTTTATCTACTAGCGGATTCAGAGTATAGGGCGGGTTTTGAAAAATAATACAATTTTCCCCTCAGAATTTTTGGACAAATTTTCCCCTTAAAAAGTTTTTGGAAATAAAATGATAGGTCACTACCTTACAATTTTTGCGTTTCATAACATCTGCCAGTCCGCCTCCCTGTCAAAAATTTTTGGATCCGCCTGTAAGCTTATCCGCATCCGAAATGCAATACTGACTACGCCTACGACAATCGTGCAGTGGACAGTATAAAACTTCGCAAAGCACAAAACTGCAAACCAAAGCAACATATAAAACGTAAATATGCACAAGTGTGTTTGGGCGTGTTGCATTCTCGACAGCATTGTGTACTATACACGTACACGTTTCGTTTACGTATATTGTTTGCTATATTTAATGTTCGTTTTGAATTTTGTTTTGTGTGTATATAGGCGTTTCGGGCAGGTTCGTATCGAAAGATCGGATTGGGATTCATCAGAAATTTGAGGTTCGGATTCGGTTGTGAACAATGATGCCGACAATGTTCGGCAATGTTTTTTGGTTTTTCTTTTCAAACAAACAAAAATTATACAAAATACAAGTTTCGTTTTCCGCAAATTAGCAATCGGATTCGGTTCCGTCATGGTTTCAGGGCGGGCGGCCACGTCCAGTTCGGCCCCAATCCTTCTGGTGCCAGCTCCGTAGGTAACGCCAAATACCCCAGACAGCTTAGTATTAAAACCAATTAATAGTGCGGACCTGTTGCCAAAGGGGTGCAAGGTGGGGGGCGCTTTCCTCTAGAAGAATGTATGTTCCCCTAGAAGTTTTCAATCTTGCTTGTAAAAGACATCAAGACCACTTGTCTGCCCCGCCCCTGGAAAATGTTGAGCCCATCATGAAGACAAGCTAGCTACGGTCTGAGTTTGCGCTAGTTCGAAAACTTTCGCGTCCCAGGAACAGTTCAGTTTTAACATCCGTTCCGCTATTGTTGGTTCCCCGTTTCTGTACCTAGGCCTACGTTTTTTGAATTATGTGCTGAGCCCTGAACTGATTGGTACTTTAAAAGAGGGACCGCATTAATAATAAATAAGTATACAAACAAAATTTTCAACTTTCGGCGCCGCCACGCACAAGGATTTGTACTGAATAGCTCGTTGTTTTTAAGGATTCTACGGGAAATTATTGCCTAATAGCTGGCTAAAGCATAACCTAACGATCAAACTTATGCGAAAGCCCAAGCATCAAAAGCATAACCACAAAGCAGGAAAAAACTTAAGCCTAAACTTTTAACAATGTTCAATTTAATATATTGCTTCTGAGTATTAAATCGAGTAAAACATAATAAGTGGCGTGAGTAGTCGTGGTACTGCACTTTTCTTTCAGAACCTAATCAGGTTTTGCGGAATCCGTTATAAGCAGGAAATGATTTTGGTAGGAAATTCTTTTAATACGTGTCAGTCTAGGAGGAACCAAAACTTCAGGCCTTTTAAGCAGCTGGAGAAGCGGGTTGCGAGTGGTTTAAAATTAGCAACCTACGGATCCTTAGGCAGATGCTCTACCACTGCGTCGCGCAGCCCGCCTCTCCAGCTGCTTTTCTCTTGGACTATAATGTCAACACGTATGCTGTCGACAAGCATACAATACATTGTGTATTTTTATTTTGCATATGCAGTAGGACAAGCATGTAAAAATATTGTTCGCATCTGCAAGGTTTAATTAGGTGAAAACTTTAATTAGAATTTTAGCTCTTGGGTTTAAGTATATTTATATACGTTACGTACTAAATAATTAAACTTATTATTTTACACACGTATTAAATACTAAAAACGAAAATGTTTTTGTTTATTAATTTCGAGCCTGCTGCAAATGCACATTATTGTCTTGCAGCATGGCCTGACATAAGGTACGTAAGTTGCAGGTGCAATACTATTTGTTAAAAATATATAAAAACAAAAAGTAAATGTACACCATCCGTGGAAGGTGTCTCGTGTGTAATTGGAGCGCTCTAGGGCCGGGCCCACCAACTTCTCTTAATGTTCAAACAAATAAATTTGCGCCTAGGCCCTTCGCAATTAAGAATTAAATATATCATCTGTTACGGAAATGTACGCCTGTAAATCACGGCAATTTTTTGTTCACGCCGTATAGTGTTGTTTATACGGTATATCCGTATTATAACTATAAGGAGTATATACTTGAAATTTTATTTGCAGTCTCCCCAGCTGGGGACATAGAGGACTGACGCTACGCTTATGCAGGCTTTTGTGCTTATCTGAAGCTTAGATTTATCCTCAAATAAGGAATCAGCATTAGGATATAAATAGCTGTTTGGCCTATGACAGTCCCGAAGCACTGAACCAAAATCGAACACAGAAAAGCTTACATCTTATATCCTAAAGTATATATATTTTCAGTTTATGGCAGTCGAAGGTGAAGTTTGTGCGATGGATGTCAATCATGTTATCGAGTCGAAGGATGTCGGCATTGACGATCCGATGGATATCGATTACATGGACGAGCCGATGGATGTCTCTGACGTTGACGAGTCAATGGATATCGACTACGGTGACGAGCCAACGGAAATTGACGACGGTGACGAGCCAATGGAAATTGACGATGGTGACGAGCCAATGGAAATTGACGATGGTGACGAGCCAATGGAAATTGACGACGGTGACGAGCCAATGGACGTATTATAGGTAAATCGATATATATTTTGCAGGCCAATCTGCTTTTCAGGGCAATTACCAATTGGCCTAGGCCAATCTGATACTCTGAGCAAATAACTGATTGTCCTAGGTCAAATAGCGATTAGTAAAACCCTTAAAATCAACGCTGATTGATTAACGGTAGGGTGGCAGCCTATGTCAATTTCTATTTAACAATACCTCATCCGTCCAAATAATCAAATCTGATTGGCCTATATACTCAGCCCATATTACTTTTAGGGCCGTCCCGGTTTCTGGTGGGTCTGTAAAAGAGTATGCTTACATTGCAGACTACATTTTATGTTTGGGTTTCGGCTTAGGCTTAGGCTACAGTTTTGTAACTCTTAGACTAAGGCTTAGGAATAAGGTCAATCTACTGTTACGGCCCTAAAAGTAACATTGGCTAAAGTTCAATAGCAGCTTAAGTAAACTGCTATTATATGCATAGAATAGCAGATGGGTCCAGGCCAGTTATTAATTGGCCTGAATAACAGATCGGCCTTCGCTATATATAATATATACAATTTTAACTAAGTTTGAAGTTTTACTTCTAGTTTGAACTAAAGGAAAACCGTTTTTAAACTGCCCTGACGGCTGATCCCGGATTTTCTATTGAAACACGCACGTTCTACTTTCTGTGAAAAACGGAAAACTGTTTTTGCGGTCGAATCAGTTTTCCGAAAAATCCAAATTCTGCTCTATATATATAGCATAATCTATTACAATGATGCGCAGCACTAAAAGCTATTGGTACTCAAGTTAAGGCTTCTTCGAAACTATCATTTCCTAGAGGCAACCACACTGTCTCACAACGATACTGTCAAGATATCTCAATACTTCTTCGTCAGCGTTTTCTCGAATTGTGACCAGTAGTGGACCAAATACCACCGGCGCGCAGCAGGGTAATTTGCCGGTGTTACGCATTTCAGCTGCGGACATCATTATTTCTTTGTATAACGAATGCGCCATTGAAAAAAACCCGCCATACCACTGGCACCGTCCAATACAGTAAGACGAGTCGAACTCTTGTGGCTCAATCACCCAGGCGTGCCAGCCAATTTGTCGAAAATTAACCTAAAATCAAAAACGTAAAAATTGAGTTGGTGAGGGCGTAGGCCGGAGGATGCTCATTTCATGGGCAAAACCATTCATATCGGAGTTTGTGTGAGTAGTTTTCAACTCGGTTTTAGTAGTTACTTAGCAGCATAAGAATCACCCTTCGAAATTTTTAAAGAATCTAATCCCTCATCTGAAGTCCTGGCTCACGCCCATGCTTCTCGATACATTCTACAGCTATTGGTATATTAAAATTTTCAGTTCAGTTGTTCAGATAATTGATCTGTTGTAGTGTAGCCGGCGCAGTGCGAGTTGGACGTTGCCATTGTTGTCAGCTACTTTTATTAAAACAAACGGTTTCGTATTGAAACCGAATCAAACAATAGCAATTCGAAGAATAATATGTCCAGTGCGAGCAAAATCAAACCGATTGCTATTAGTAATTTTGGTTACGAACTCCAGTTAATTTTAGCCGGCTACAAACATTTTCTGACGACATTCGCTTACTCGTAGATTTCGTCGACAGCAAGGAAGTAATTCCGCCGCTAACCCGGTCATCGATTCATTGGCCAGATTTGTAGTTGCATTAGCATCAGTAAACGCATTCAACCATCTGCTATCGACCTGGTCTTCACATGCACGAATAATCTCGGGAGTTTCAGTTGTCCCATTTTTATCTGCGAATCCTCGAGAACTCGCGGTATCTACTAATTCGTAAATTGAATTTGACGGCACGTTTTTGTTCAGCCGTTTTCTATTACCCCGATTTGTTTCACGATTATTTCGCTTTTGGCGGAGTGGTTTTCTCGATGTTGCGCTCAAATGCAAAATAGCCTCATGTTCTCCAATAGAGCGGCGAATTTGATCACAAACATCACCGGTGGCGCCAACCTCCTCATCAAAGTTTAGTACCAGATAAAAGACTCCATTCGGCGATATAATCGTGTTGACGAGGTTTTCGCCAGTCTTGCTGTCCAGCGTGTGCCATCTATCAAATTGTTCGTCATTTTTTTGCGGATCGCATCCATTTTGAACTTGGACGTGCACGCTAGCTTGAATCATGTCTTGTGGCTCTTCTGTCTTCGCAATGTTGAGATTGTCATTTTCTCTGCCAGTTGAGTTGTGTTGCTCGCGAAATTCAAGCCGTTTCCGTTCTCCGTTTGGCAATTTGACACAAATTTTCGGTAAATGAACTGCGATGTACTTAATTATAGATTGAATGTCATGTCCGTTTTGTGCCAAGTTAGCCAGGTAGTTTGATCGGAAGCTGAAGTGGAGTCCGGTGCAGCTTGATGTTGTCATTTGTGTCGCCACACTATGTGTTGTGATTTTGTTCAAAGCGCGCTTGCCTCTGAGTAGACCTGGGTTATCGTTCAAGTATCCGGCAGTGAACGTTTTGACCATAACTTGTACCCACGAAGCGCGGACTGCCTCACCAACTCGCTTAGCGGCATTGAATTCTTCACGATAAGCTTCTTCAATTGCGCCCCGCTTCTCAACAGACAGCTCCGGCCACAATTCATGCCCTGGTGGCGGTCCAGGTAATCCGATTGAGTCCAAAAATTATGCGGCTATGATTTTTTCATAAAAATTATCCATAACTGCCAGCTTCTCGTTAATAATTGGTATGTCTGAGGTACTCCGTGATTCGCTAAGATTGGCTGAATTACCATTCTTTAATCCTTCAGTAACCTCTATTTTGTCGCACGCGTAGCTGTATGCTAACGGCAAAAACAGTGCAGTATGTAGTGTACTCAATACCACTTCCATATTACTGTTAATATAGCTATGAATATTGAATTCAAACGTGATAATTTAAACAAAATACGTATGGCACGATAGATAGATAGATAGAAAAAGTAGAAGAGGATATAACACCACTGTGGGCGTTCGCGTAGCCAAATCAAAAGCATTGTCCATTGCGACATTCTACGACCTTATATACTCTGTGTGTCACTCTACATTAACCTTTAGACGTTCTGTTTCAACAATAAACTTATAAATTTTCCTTATATCAAGAGATCTAATTTCTCTGACAGCTAATGTCTTCCTACCAAAAAATTGCTCGCGTTTGTCTTCCCACCGCTAGCATACGCATAAAAAATGCTCAGCGATCTCACATGGCAAAATAAATATATGTACGTTGTATATTGCGTCCTGCTGATAATATTGTGAGTACAGACTCTCTCGCTGACTCAAAAAACCTTAGACTTGAAATAAAACAAAACTTCTCTGTGCCAAACAATCACGCATATTATGCCAACGCCCAACATAAGAAACTTGCGCAAAAATTACTTTATGTGTATACGTACGTATTCAATATACGTAATGAAGGGTTTGTGATTTGATAATGCAGCTGCTACGTACGATTATTTTGGTTTAAGGAGGGACACATTAAAGTGTTTGTTGTCCGTATATACCTATTATTATATAAGTCAAATAGTTTTTTAACAAAATATTTAATTACCAATACAAACTGCAACAGTGCAAAAAGAATGCAGGTGCCAAAAGCGGACGGAGGTACGGAATCATGGCTTGGTTTACGCTTGAAAAGGCTTTTTCAGAATTCTAAGCCAAAGCCTAAACATGATCTGAAGTCTAAGCATGTATTAGGAGTGTTTTGGGGATGGGGTAAAGTGTACAAGAGCGTGTTTTGAAGTTGTGTGATGTGTTCTTCATTGGGTTGTTGGCGGCTAAGCATGTTTATGAGAAGTTTTCAATCCGAAAAAATCCTTGCCTTGAGATGTTGTAGATAGGGCCTCAGAATATTGAGAGTTGGTTCGAAATTTGCGATAATCTTGGCCCATATTTTCAAAATCCGTGTGTAGCACAGCACTTATATCTCCAGATGGAGTTATTATGGCCCATGTATAGAACAGGGCCGGATCGTTTTCCGGAGGGGCTGTAACAGAGTCAGTTTCAGCTTTAGACTAAATTTTTTGCTTAGACTTAGGCTTAGGCTTCGGAATAGGCGCATCCTTACGCTTATGCTTAGGCCTAGGCTTAGGTATATGCTTATACTACGTAATGTTCTGGCCCTGTTCTATACATGGGCCATAGGTCTTGTAACATTCGATCCAGTGAATAATGAGGCTCGAAAGCTTACACGTTTTTAAGATTTATTTTGCGCTGCTACTATATATACCAATATTCAGGTCGACAATATTGAAGGAGTTCGTCAGCATGAAGTCTGTTGCTAAGTGGTGCAAGGTTCCATACGCCTTTGAGAATATGGGCCTAATCGTAAACACACCTGTAGAAACCGTACTTTTGATATAAGTTTGGGTTACGCTAGACGATTATTTGCCTAAAATTGTCGTGATAGAAGTTTCGTTTCTCAACATTTTTCTGTGTTTCCTTCAGGTTTTTGAATCGAGTTGAAAGCTTGAAACTTGGCCGTTCTGGTGTACTCAAAGGTATAGCACTGCCATGCTTACGAATGCTTCAAAGGATAATGTTGCCGTCTAATTCGCCGCAAACTGTTTTAGTCCCGGTTAACGACGAACCAGTGAAAGTTAGATCAGTAGGTGTTCCAAAAAACTACTGGTTTTTGTTAGGGATTCAAGAAGTAAACGCCATTATTCTCATAATGCGTTCGGAAACTGTCACCGCTTGCTGATACGCCTTGTAACTTTCGAATCAGTGAAAGATATTCGCAAAGTTTCTTTTGTAAATTATTCAATCGAAATGAAGTTTTTTGTATTCGTAGTATTTTAAGTGTATATACTAGTAGTTTTAGTGTACCATAGTTATTCTCATGATTCAAAATGGACTCATTGTTATTTTCAGAGAGTCCAATCTGTTGAAACGACAAGTTTTAACAGCGACTTTGAGCCTAGAGCAAGTGTTAAGCGACGGCTTATCTGTAAACAAAGCTACGTTGATTGGAAGGAAAGAAAAATTGGTAGGTCTCATTTTTGTTGAATTGAAGATATCCGTTTATATCCCGGTAAATTTTTATTTTGGTAATAGAAAAGAAAGAAAATTTAAGTTAGGTTTATGATAAACGTAGAGTTTTACTAGCAAAACTGGAACGCCTGCGATAGGTAATCTGGTGTGTATTTCAAAAATGTTGTCGAAAGATTATGGCAGTAACGTTGAATTATTGTTATACTGTTGCTATAAAAAATTTTCAACAACAAACGTTATTTACCCAAAGTGATAAATTACTTGTTTACTGATAAGAATTTTTTTCGACGATAAAAATAGTTGATGTATGACCAAATTTATTGTGCGGTTTAAGATTCATCACGACTAGAAAGCGAATCAGAGCGGCGCTACTTTTTGATGGAAAAGTACGGAAAACGATGGTTGCGTGCTATGTCAGGCCGAACGCCGATGATACACTCTCTGGATCTCGACACTTTGTCTTGGATTACCCGAAGTTTGTTTTGTCCAACATTTGCTCAGACCCGCCAATTTTCATTGTTGATTTTGCAACAACTTCGCATCGTTTCATCGTTGCAGAAAGCACGCATCTTGGATTTGTTGACTATGTAAGCGTTTTGAGGATTCGTGTACACTTTCACGTCAACTTTGAAAGTAAAGGCGTAGGTGTAGGGTGAAGCTCAGGTTTAAAGGTTTAGTGTCAGGCTTAGGCTAAGGCAGAGTTAAGACTTGGTTTACGCTTGAAAAGGCTTTTTCAAAATTCTAAGCCTAAGCCTAAACATGATCTGAAGTCTAAGCATGTATTAAGTGTGGTTTGTGGATGGGATAAAGTGTACAAGAGCCTATTTTGAAGTTGTGTGATGTGTTCTTCAATGGGTTGTTGGCGGCTAAGCATGTTTATGAGAAGTTTTCAAACCAAAAAATTTTTTGCATTGAGAAGTTGTAGATAGTGCGTCAGAATGTTGAGAGTTGGTTCGAAATTTGCAATAATCTTGGCTCATATTTTCAAAATCTGTGTGTAACACAGCATATATCTCCAGTTATTGATATTATGGCCCATGTATAGAACAGGGCCGGATCGTTTTCCGGAGGGGCTGTAACAGAGTCAGTTTAAGCTTTAGACAAATTTTTTGCTAAGGCTTAGTCTTCGGAATAGGCTCATCCTTACACTTAGGCTTAGGCCTGGGCTTAGGAATATGCTTATACTACGCACTGTTCTGGCCCTGTTCTATACAAGGGCCATAGGTCTTGTAATATTCGAGCCAGTGAATAGTGAGGCTCGAAAGCCTACACGTTTTAAGATTTATTTTGCGCTGCTACTATAAATATACAAATATTCAGGTCGACAATATTGAAGGAGTTCGTCAGCATAAAGTCTGTTGCTAACTGGTGGAAGGTTCCATACGCCTTTGAGAATATGTGCCTAATCGTAAACACACCTGTAGAAACCGTACTTTTGCTATAAGTTTGGGTTACGCTAGACGATTATTTGCCTAAAATTGTCGTGATAGAAGTTTCGTTTCTCAACATTTTTCTGTGTTTCCTTCAGGTTTTTGAATCGAGTTGAAAGCTTGAAACTTGGCCGTTCTGGTGTACTCAAAGGTATAGCACTGCCATGCTTACGAATGCTTCAAAGGATAATGTTGCCGTTTAATTCGCCGCAAACTGTTTTAGTCCCGGTTGACGACGAACCAGTGAAAGTTAGATCAGTATGTGTTCCAAAAAACTACTGGTTTTTGTTAGCGCTTCAAGAAGTAAACGCCATTGTTCTCATAATGCGTACGGAAACTGTCACCGCTTGCTGATACGCCTTGTAATTTTCGAATCAGTGAAAGATATTCGCAAAGTTTCTTTTGTAAATTATTCAATCGAAATGAAGTTTTTTGTATTCGTAGTATTTTAAGTGTATATACTAGTAGTTTTAGTGTACCATAGTTATTCTCATGATTCAAAATGGACTCATTGTTATTTTCAGAGAGTCCAATCTGTTGAAACGACAAGTTTTAACAGCGACTTTGAGCCTAGAGCAAGTGTTAAGCGACGGCTTATCTGTAAACAAAGCTACGTTGATTGGAAGGAAAGAAAAATTGGTAGGTCTCATTTTTTATTGAATTGAAGATATCCGTTTATATCCCGGTAAATTTTTATTTTGGTAATAGAAAAGAAGGAAAATTTAAGTTAGGTTTATGATAAACGTAGAGTTTTACCAACAAAACTGGAACGCCTGCGATAGGTAAACGGGTGTGTATTTCAAAAATGTTGTCGAAAGATTATGGCAGTAACGTTGAATTATTGATTGTTATACTGTTGCTATAAAAAATTTTCAACAACAAACGTTATTTACCCAAAGTGATAAATTACTTGTTTACTGATAAGAATTTTTTTCGACGATAAAAATAGTTGATGTATGACCAAATTTATTGTGCGGTTTAAGATTCATCACGACTAGAAAGCGAATCAGAGCGGCGCTACTTTTTGATGGAAAAGTACGGAAAACGATGGTTGCGTGCTATGTCAGGCCGAACGCCGATGATACACTCTCTGGATCTCGACACTTTGTCTTGGATTACCCGAAGTTTGTTTTGTCCAACATTTGCTCAGACCCGCCAATTTTCATTGTTGATTTTGCAACAACTTCGCATCGTTTCATCGTTGCAGAAAGCACGCGTCTTGGATTTGTTGACTATGTAAGCGTTTTGAGGATTCGTGTACACTTTCACGTCAACTTTGAAAGTAAAGGCGTAGGTGTAGGGTGAAGCTCAGGTTTAAAGGTTTAGTGTCAGGCTTAGGCTAAGGCAGAGTTAAGGCTTGGTTTACGCTTGAAAAGGCTTTTTCAAAATTCTAAGCCTAAGCCTAAACATGATCTGAAGTCTAAACATGTATTAAGTGTGGTTTGGGGATGGGATAAAGTGTACAAGAGCCTATTTTGAAGTTGTGTGATGTGTTCTTCAATGGGTTGTTGGCGGCTAAGCATGTTTATGAGAAGTTTTCAAACCAAAAAATTTTTTGCCTTGAGAAGTTGTAGATAGTGCGTCAGAATGTTGAGAGTTGGTTCGAAATTTGCAATAATCTTGGCCCATATTTTCAAAATCTGTGTGTAACACAGAATATATCTCCAGTTATTAATATTATGGCCCATGTATAGAACAGGGCCGGATCGTTTTCCGGAGGGGCTGTAACTGAGTCAGTTTAAGCTTTAGACAAATTTTTTGCTTAGGCTTAGGCTTCGGAATAGGCTCAACCTTTCACTTAGGCTTAGGCCTGGGCTTAGGAATATGCTTATACTACGCACTGTTCTGGCCCTGTTCTATACATGGGCCATAGGCCCATATTAAATGCGTACGCAAACTATCACTGCTTGCTGATAGGCCTTGTAAACTTTCGAATCAGTGAAAGATATTCACAATGTATGTGACTTTAATTCTATTCCATCGAAATAAGGTTCTTTTATTGTATTCCCCGTAGTTTTAAGTGTATATGTACAAGTATTTAAGTGTACCATAGTTATTCTCCAGATCCAAAATGGACTCATTTTTATTTTCAGAAAGCCCAATCTGTTGAAGTAATGATTTTAAGAACGACTTTGAGCATAGACCGAGTATTACGCAATGGCTTACCGACGAACAAAGCTACGGCGATTGGAAGAACAGAAAAATTAGTTAAACTGAGCCTAAACCTCAAGAATTGTTACAGAGTGTCCGCGCAATTTGACAAGCTGTTTACCAGTAATTTTGCATATGCCTATATTAAAAGTCCGCCTGCGTTTCAATTATTCCCGGACTTTGTCTCTGCTTTTCCGGATATGAGGCGTTTTTTGATGAACTCCCGGATTATCCAGGACGCGAACATCCTGATATGTATCGTTTGATTGTTTGAATTTTTTTAAAGTTTTTCATTTCGAAAATTAAAAAAAATCGAAAAAAATTGCGATATTTTTTGAATCTTTTGGTCCCAAGAACTGCACAATCCAAAAACGGCTTATAAAACGAATGGCATTAAACAATTTCAACTGCGGCCGCTTCAGGAAAATTGGTCCGCCCGAGAAAAATATCAGTTTTCAACAAGAACTGTCTAAAACAAAATAAACTTTCGGTGGAAGTTTAGTATACCTTCCTTTACAAAAGTACAAGTTCGTAAAACTGAGACAAATTTGGGTTGAATACCTTCATGCTATTCTATAAACATTGTGAATCTTTTTATTGCAGCAAATGCAGAAATTCACAACGTTTCACTAGTAGCGTTTATGTCCCTCAAAGTTTAAAACATAGGCCATGGTCCACTACTTTGTCTTTTATGCAATACCGGAGAGGTTTTTGAAATGTTAAGCATCGTTGTTTGATTTTTTGTTTAGCGTTTCATTTTGAAAATAAAAATATATCGCAAAAATTATTAACTGTTCGAGCGGATTTTCTAGTTCATACGGGGTCCCCATTTTGGTGCCCCCAAATGTAAAATTTTATTTTTGGCGGACGCTCCAGCTGAACCTAATCTTTTATAAACCGAGTGAAATACCCGCTCGGTATATCAGGGGCGTGCGCACAAAATTTTACATTTGGGAAACCGATTGCTGGGGCTCCCTACGACTGCCAAAACCAACGGCGTCCTCACGGGAGGCATTAGGGGCAGTGCCCCCTCATCAAAAGTGCGGCTGGTCGTCTCCCAAATAGACTCGGCCAGACATATCTTGAATTGCAATGGCAGACAGGCTTTGTGCAGGCCCGTTAAACCAGTACCAACTCACCTTGCTAGATGGGGGGCTAAAGTTTTTGGGAGGGGCATAGAAAGTTTTTTACATTTAAAAATAGCACGGTTGAAAGTTTTCTGGGGGTGGCAAAATTTTGTAAAGGGGGCTGAGCCCCCTCGGCTACGGCTCGCCCTTGCCGGATATCCCTTTTAATAATCAGTATCCTTTCTGGTCACATTTTTTCTCCTACGAAAGTTTTTCAGTGCTGTGCGCCAGCTCACTCGTCTTAAAGCGGAACTAAAATTGTTTGGAGTGGCATACAAAGTTCACATTGACCTAGTACAAGGTTGAAAATTTTCTAGAAAAGGTAAAAATTTTTTAGGGTGGCTGAGCCCCTTCCCCCGTCCCCCTTGGCTACAGGCCCCCAACGTACGAAAAATTTCTCGAATATAAAAAGCCGAATGTTCAGATGTGTATTTTTGAAGCGAACAATGCTTAATATATTTGGCAAAAAACTGCTATTGCAGTATAAAAAATATACTCAACGTTTAAAGCGATTTCATATGGCTTGTTTCTGGCTACGGGCTCGTTGGCCCTATATATATATATATATATATATATATATATATATATATATATATATATATATATATATATATATATATATATATATATATATATATATATAAAAATATAGTTTAGACGGCAGCCGTCCATTGAAAACTAAATTTTAGACGGCAGCCGTCAATTGAAAACTAAATTTTAGACGGCAGCCGTCAATTGAAAACTAAATTTTAGACGGCAGCCGTCAATTGAAAACTAAATTTCAGACGGCAGCCGTCAATTGAAAACTAAATTTTAGACGGCAGCCGTCAATTGAAAATAAAACTTTAGACGGCAACCGTCAATTGAAAATTAGATTAGACGGCAACCGTCAATTGAAAATAAAACTTTAGACGGCAACCGTCAACCGAGGATTAGCTTCAGACGGCAACCGTCAATGCGAAAGCTAAAACTTGAATAGCAGCCGTCAACGGGTACTTGTGAGGTTTATAGCAACCGTCAATGGGTTTGCAAGTTCTGTACAGCAAGTGTCAACACAACAAAAAAAACCATTGCACTTTACAAAGACATGTTCTAAAGTTTCCACTATGTTTTGCTGACTCTTAATTAGACAATACTTACAGCGATCGTCTTTACACTGTGAAAATTGATTTACGCGATCGTTAGAAATTAAGCTTCTAGTAACTAACAAATAGTGGATCGTTCGGCTATGACCATCTACATATTTCGAATTGTAATTTTCCATCGCCTCGGAAAAGTTATTTCTGCTTATACCTAGATCTGCTAGGATCCACTTATCACATCTTTCAAATATGCGTGATACAAACTTAATTTTCAGTTTTTCGTTAACTAACAAACGGATACTAATAGTGCTGGGTTTGTAGATTTTACCCAGCAATGAAATATGCCCATCCCCAAGTTTCGAAATATCAAAATACAGCTGTGCATAACGCACGGATTTATAGAAATTTGGAACACTGGCCCTGGTGATTTCCTTAAAGTTTGAAGTTTCAATTCTTCCGTACATCTGGTCAAATACTGAAAACCATCTTAATTTTTCTGAACTTTTCCATCTTTTTAGCAGTTTCATGAGTTTAACAGCCATAGCCCGTAGCTGTATATCTGGATAGCCTATGCCGCCTATCTCTTTGGGAAGTTTTAATAAATCCTTCAGTACGAGATTTCTCTTACTAGGATACCATAAGTAATTGTCCATCCCTGTTTCAGCTATAGTTATCACTTCTTTTGGTGGTTCTTGAACCGCACAATGAAACCATATCTTTGACAGAAAGTAAGTCATCAAAACGTGAATTTTAGCATACAGCGAAATCTGCATTGGTGGCGTCTTATGCCTTAGTTCATTTAAGTGTTCCTTAGCATTATCCCAAGTCTTTTCGCTTTCTAAACCCTTGTCTTTGGTTAAAGTTACTCCGAAGATTTTAAGTTCGTCTTTTTCGAAAGCCGTCAATTCCTTTGGAAGTTGTTCACCTTGGAAATTTAGTATCTGGGTCTTTTCCATTTTCAAGCAAGAACCGCTCGCCTTTTCGTAAAGGGTAAAAACCTTGAAAAGCTCTTTGACCGATTTCACATTATCTAAAGTAAAATTAGCATCATCAGCGTAAATGTTAATTTTGTATTCTTCCCCGTAAATTTGTATTCCTCTTATATTATCTTGAACTCTTATATAGTCCATAAGTGTTTCGCTTACTAGGACATATAAAAGTGGAGAGAGGGGACACCCTTGTCTGATTCCTTTTTCGAGATAAATTGGTTTAGAAAGAAACCCATTTACTTGTACACTTGATTTTGACCATTTCGTTTTATATATTATGCGAATCCATTTCTGAAATTCTGGGTGAATTTTGAATCGCGAAAGTGTTTTAAAGAGGTAGTTCCATTCTACTTTGTCAAAAGCTGATGCCTGATCTACAGAGACCAAAAGACCTTTCTTCTTAGTTCTCATATATTCTACTGAATTATACAAATAAAGAAGCCCGTCTTGTATATCTCTGCCAGGAACGGCACAGTTTTGATCGGGGTGTACTAAAATTGGCATAACTCTTTTAAGTCGGAGTGTAAGGACCTTAGCCAGAATCTTGTAATCCATGTTTAACATCGTAAGGGGTCTCCAGTTGGACCTTTGTAACCTATCGCCTTTTCCTTTGTATATCTGCGAAATAACACCGTCGTACATAGACTGTGACATTTCTTGGACACGTAGAATTTCAACGAAAAGTTTTTCTAGCACTGGGACAAGGAATTTGCTGAAAGTTTTATAAAATTCTATAGGTAATCCGTCAAGTCCTGGGGATTTACCACCATTAAAGCTTCCTATTGATCTTAGTATTTCATCTGGTGTAATCTTGCCTTCCAGGAATTGGTTTTCTTGTCTTTCTAGTGACTTTTGACACAAATCTAAGATTTTTGCTACACGCGCATTACTACATTTCCCACTTGTAAATAGTTCCTTGTACTGCGTTCGTACTTCTCTCACGATGTCCACTGATTCCGTTAAGATCTTACCGTCTTGTGCCCTTAAAGCAAAAATATGCCTATTTTCCAAGGATTTCTTCTGTAACTTCTTAGCAGTAGTTAATGTTAGCTTATCGTGTGCTACATCTTTGTAGTGAGTAGAATGTAAAACTTTTTCACAGTCTTCTTGTTCAAAAGTCCTTAATTTCTGTTCTAATGTGTCCATACATTCTTGTTCTCGAAAGCTCAGTTTCCCTTTCTGCTTCAATTTCGTGAGTTCCGCTTGTACATGCTTTCTCTCCAGTTTTTTCCGCTGGCTTACAAATTTGCTTTCTGCTTGTGCTGTTAACCTTAAATCAAATTTTAAGGAATCCCATGCTTGTAACGTATCATATCCTTTAGATTCTAGTATACTTACCAAGTGTTCTTCTATCTTTGCCTGTAATACATTCCGAAAGTGTTCAGTTTTAAGGAGAGAAGTATTTAGCTTCCAGTAAGATGATCCTCTTTCCTGTTTCGTCTTAAGTGTTCTGAAGCACATTACTAAAAGGGAATGGTCTCCAAAAGACATGTTTTCTATGTACAGTTTCTGAAAATCTTGTAGTAAACTATCATTTACATACATCCTATCCAGCCTAGCCTGTGTTTCATGAATTTTGGAATAGAATGTGTACCCATTTCCTCTATTGTTCTTAGTTCTGAAAACATCTCTAAGCTTTAGCATCTGCTTTATGTCTTGAAACTCTGTCTTGCCCGTTTCACGATTCATACTAGTCCCGCTACGGTCTTTTAACGTATCTTCTACAAAATTGAAGTCTCCAAACAGCAAAATTTTGTCAGCTATTACCTGGCTCTGATTGATTTTACTGTATAAAGTCTTATAAAAGCTTGGTCTTTCATCTCTTGCAGCTGGAGCGTATATTCCTACAATTAGCCATACAATTTGACCAAGCTTCGCTGTTATTCCTAAAGCCCTTGACGGTATTTCAAAAATTGTATTCTCTTCTACAAAGCCTGAATTCAATCCAATGAGTATGGTAAGTCCTGCCTTAGAATTTGTCTCATTAGAAAAAGAATGGAGACATTTGTAGTCCTTTGTGAAAGCATTGTCAAAAAGTGCGCTTTCTCCCTTACTTGAAAATCTTGTCTCTTGTAAAACTGCTAATCCTGCCTTATCTACTGCCTTTAATATGGCTTGTGTCTTCCAAGAATCCTTAATGCCCTGACAGTTAAGTGTACAGACCTTAACAGAATCAATGGACATCGCGGACTAAAGGAGAAACGCAAAGCCTAGGCTTTTGGGGATGAGTATGGTGGTGAATTTTCCATTTCCAGTGCCCAAGAGCCACAGTCCTCTGTATTGGTGTGAGGTCTAGCCTCTTTTGGGGTAGTACTTGTATTAGAAATTTTTGATTTTGGGCTAGCGGAGTTTGTATCCCATGATCTGTTTCGCTTTTTTGGTCTTTCAGCAATTGTGACTTCTGCTGAATAACAGTCTTGTCCCATTAAATTGTCCCGTAGATCAGACAAAAGCTGACCAAAAACGTTTTTACCAGTCCACTTGCTGGGAATGCGGTATCTGTTGTCTGTAGACTTGAAACCGCATCCCCAGTGAGTGTCTGCTGTTGTTTCCGCCAAAATTTGGTCTTTTGTTTCGAAAAGTAGTAATCTTAAATTTCTATTTTGTGTATATTTGGCGTAATTGGCTTTCCAGAGGATATGGCGTGCCCTATCTCTCCACTGGCTTTTAGACCCGGGCCATTTGATTTGATCCCCAATAAGTTTAATTTTTGCTGGGACCGTTTTGACACTTTGGACCTTTTTGAAGCCATTTTCGTCTTCTGCATCATTGGCCTTAACGGTGAAAAGATAGTGTTCTGTTGATTCAAATTCTTGGCCATCGATGGTAATTTTTGCTGGGTACCAGTTACTGAAGGGCGAATTGGCACCGCTAAAGCCCACCACTATTTTTGTCTCCTCCTCCGAATCAGACTCCATTTCCGCGACTCCGTTCGGTAACGAATGCTTGCGTACCTTGCGACGCCGCGAAGAACGGGACTCATTTGGATTTGGAGACTTTTCACTTAGTTCTACAGCTTTGGCTGTTTTGCTTTGTTCTACTGTGGTGTCTTTTGGTTCTTTTGTCGGCTCCATTCCGAGATTTCCCGTGTACACTGGGTCTTTGACCGGTACCACAGCCGTAGCCTGTTCTGAAGGATCCGCCGCTGGTTCTGCTACTGGAGCATCACCTTTAGCAGACCCTTTTACACAAGCACTTGACATGTGGCCCTTTTCAAAGCATCTACGACAATAAGTCGGGCACCCTCTGTAGGTGATTTTGACTACCCAGTACCGTTTTTGGTTATAGTACATACGGGCAAATCCCGGAATTTCCTTGCCTGGTGGTACCTCAACGATAACCGACCGTCCTCCATTACTGATTTCCGTTCCTGGAAAGCTAACCCACTTAATGTCTGAAGGGGTTCCGTCTGACTTTTTCGCCAGTTTTAGTCCGAAAGTACGGAAAAGCCATTTTTCTACGAAGTCATGGTTAACCGTTACTGGAATTCCATAAATGTGAAGAGTTTTGACGGTGACACCCGTTTCCCAGTTTGGTAAGCTTGGGTTTACCGCTATTTGATCTATGTAAAGATTTTCTCTGACGGCTTTGTTTCTTGCTTCCTCAGAGGTAAAGACCATTTTTATGGCGTTTCTAACGCGGAAAAGGAATCTTGGCACTACGGCTTTATCATTTTCTTTGCTGAGCTTTTGGGCCATGGCTCCTAAACCCATATCCGCTAAACTGCTGGAGTTTGTCCGAAAATAAGCCACGCATTTCGCGAAGTTTATATTTTGATTTTCAAAGGCATCTTGTGCCACTTGATCTTCTACTTCGTTCTGGGGCCCTGTGTTCGCTACGGCTATTTCGCTATAGGATGTCATTTTAGCGTGCGGCCTAAGCGACAGGAAATTTTTGCAGTTGTTATTGCTGCTGCCTACTAGCACCGCTTCAGGGCCAGATCTTTTGGCTAACTGAAGCGGTGGCCCTCCCGCTGGACCCCTACCCACCCGCTCGAACGCAGGCTTCGGGGTTGCAGCGGGTCGCAGCAACCCTTCGACAAGTGCCACGGGCAACTTGCCTCAGGGCTGCCACTTGCGAGCGTATAGAAAAGCTCGCTTGTTGCAACCTGAATACACCCCCAGCAGTCCTTCGGGCTAGGACTACCAGTGGCGGCCAGTAGGCGCCGCGCGGTCCTGTCGCGGTATGCGGTTCGGCAGCAAGCTGCCTCAACACAACAAAAGTTGTGGACGCTGTCCGCTAGGCGGTCTTTTACTGTTAAAAGGGCGCGTAGACCCTTATACTGTGGGCTTAACACAATTTAGCAGTGAAGTCGGAGCTTCTGCGCGCTACAAAACCGAGTAACGAACAAACCGATTGTAGTCGTTTGGCGTTTTGTATACTCGATATGTATTTGATTTTAGACTGCGGGCTTCGCTTGGACTTGCGATTTTTTTCAAAAATGTGCTTCCGAGTAAATCTCAAAACTGGTCACAAATTTGAAGTAAGCTTCTAAATAAAAAAAATTTACTTTTTACAAAGCAAATATTTTTCATAACATATCTCGACAAAATATCTACGATTTGGCAAGCTATGGATTTTTTTCACAATTGCTCTCAAATGAAACTAGTTTTGGGAGGTCTCCACGTAAATTATTATTGCTATATTCGACATCTACGCTAAAACTTATGCCAAGAATTTATTTGAGAGCCACCTTTCGGTAGGCTCTATTCCAAAAAATCCCAATGCGTACAGAGCATCCGCCGCTTTGTCAGACCAAAGTCTGCAAAGGGTGAATCTGATGCTTACCTGAATGCAATTGGGTTAAAACCGAGTAACGAACAAACCGATTGTAGTCGTTTGGCGTTTTGTATACTCGATATGTATATGATTTTAGACTGCGGGCTTCGCTTGGACTTGCGATTTTTTTCAAAAGTGCTACTGAGTAAATCTCAAAACTGGTCACAAATTTGAAGTAAGCTTCTAAATAAAAAAAATTTACTTTTTACAAAGCAAATATTTTTCATAACATATCTCGACAAAATATCTACGATTTGGCAAGCTATGGATTTTTTTCACAATTGCTCTCAAATGAAACTAGTTTTGGGAGGTCTCCACGTAAATTATTATTGCTATATTCGACATCTACGCTAAAACTTATGCCAAGAATTTATTTGAGAGCCACCTTTCGGTAGGCTCCATTCCAAAAAATCCCAATGCGTACAGAGCATCCGCCGCTTTGTCAGACCGAAGTCTGCAAAGGGTGAATCTGATGCTTACCTGAATGCAATTGGGTTAAAACCGAGTAACGAACAAACAGATTGTAGTCGTTTGGCGTTTTGTATACTCGATATGTATTTGACTATAGACTGCGGGCTTCGCTTGGACTTGCGATTTTTTTCAAAAATGTGCTTCTGAGTAAATCTCAAAACTGGTCACAAATTTGAAGTAAGCTTCTAAATAAAAAAATTTACTTTTTACAAAGCAAATATTTTTCATAACATATCTCGACAACATATCTACGATTTGGCAAGCTATGGATTTTTTTCACAATTGCTCTCAAGTGAAACTAGTTTTGGGAGGTCTCCACGTAAATTATTATTGCTATATTCGACATCTACGCTAAAACTTATGCCAAGAGTTTATTTGAGAGCCACCTTTCGGTAGGCTCTATTCCAAAAAATCCCAATGCGTACAGAGCATCCGCCGCTTTGTCAGACCGAAGTCTGCAAAGGGTGAATCTGATGCTTACCTGAATGCAATTGGGTTAAAACCGAGTAACGAATAAACAGATTGTAGTCGTTTGGCGTTTTGTATACTCGATATGTATTTGACTATAGACTGCGGGCTTCGCTTGGACTTGCGATTTTTTTCATGCCAAATAGTTTTTTGAGCAATCAGAATAATTGTATTTCCAAGTTTAAATTCATCTCTATTCCCTCGAAATCCAAAGATTTTCACTATGCAATTCAAAATCAAGTTTGGCAAAATTTTTGCCAAAATAGACCTAATTTTATCCCAAAATTTAAAATTTCGGGGACAATATAGTTCCCTCCTTTGCATTCCCAAAATTTGATAGCAATATTTACAAAATGCTGATTTTTCAGAATTGTAACTTTCTGTTCTGCTCCTAGTGTCAAGGCACCGTTGAAAAAGTCTATAATGGACGTTCTTGGATTGGCCGTCAGCAAGATGAGTATTACAATTTTTAAAATTTGCTAAAAGTTCATTTTCAGTAATTAAATTATCGAAAGTTTTTGACCATTCCAAAAACTTACTTAACATATACTTAGAATACTTTTGTTCAAAATAAGTTTCAACTAAAGGTGATGTTCTTAGTTGGGTGTACCGCATACGTTTACCTAAAAATTCAAAGGTTTGTTCATCGATTTTTCTCAATTTGAAAATGAGTACTGCTTCTCTAACTTGTTTAACAAAATCAGGAGGTGTCGAATTTTGCAAATTTCGTGGACCAAGATTTTCTACTGGTCCATAGATCTCATCAAAACTTCGAAACCAACTCAACTTTTCTATAGAAAACCATCTTTTCAAAATGGTTCTTGCCTTTAGACTTAAACCTTTTAGCCTAATGTCTGGGTAACTTAGTCCTCCCAAACTTTTCGGAAGTTTCAAAATTTCCTTTTTAACGATATTTTTCCTACATGGAAACCAAAGATATTTGTCTAGTGCATTTTCAGCCAAGGCAATTAAGGTATCCGGCGGTCTTATAAAACTTAATTTAAACCATAGTTTTGACAAAAAATAAGTGTTCATAGTGTGAATTTTGCTATAATAAGAAATCTCTAGCGGTGGAGTTTTTTCTAACAAATCTTTCAAAGATTTCTCAACTTCCGCAAAATTTTGTTCATTTTCAAATCCGGTTTCTCTATGTACATAGAAACCGAATATCTTGGTTGAGTCTACAACAAATTTTTTAAATTGATGATCTAAAAACGTTTGACCAAAACTAATTATATTAGTTCTGTCTATATTTAATCTGGCCCCGCAGGCTTTCCCAAATTTTTCAAATTCTTTGAAAATCTCTTTTACTGAAAAGTTGTTTTTAACATAAAAATTCGCATTTTGTCTTATTTTCAATGCTAAAGATTCAATTACTAGGACATAAAGCAATGGCGAGAGAGGGCAACCCTGTCTCAAACCTTTCTGAATATCGAAAGGTTTTGAAATAAATCCATTTACTTGGACGCTGGTAAAGACATGTCCAAATTTATAAATGATTTCTATCCAATTCATGAAATTAAGGCCGAGATTATATTTTTCTAATGCTTTTTTAAGGAACTTCCATTCGACCATATCAAAGGCCGAAGCTTGATCTACAGAAAGTAAAAATCCGCTGTTTCGTTTTCTCATTATATGAGTTACTAAATTTAAATTTGCTAACCCGTCTTGAATAGATCTACCGGGTACAGCGCAGTTTTGATCAGGGTTCACTATTTTACTCATTACTGTAGCTAAACGGGTTGATAAAATTTTTGCTAAAATTTTATAATCAACATTCAACATAGTTAGGGGTCTCCAATTTTTCCGTTCAGTTTTATCACCTTTTCCCTTGTACAATTGGGAAATTACCCCATGGTACATTGTTTCAGATAATTTCCCCAATCGAAAAATCTCCAGAAATAGTTTTCTTAAAATTGGAATTAATAAATGCTCAAACGTTTTGTAAAATTCAATTGGGAGCCCGTCGTTTCCCGGGCACTTATTCAGTTTAAAACTATTTATCGCTTTTTCAATCTCATCTCGGCAAATTAGTTCATTTAAAAATTTATTTTCACCTGTTCCTAAGGCAGGCAAAACCCCAATGAAGGTTTGGAGAGAGCTAGAGCATAGGTCACTTTTCGTAAACAGTGTCCTATACTGAGATCTCACTTCACTTAAAATTTGTATTGGATCTTGCACAATTTCCCCGTTAATTCTCTTAATAGCCTGAATAATTCTATTATCTAGAGATTTTTTTTAAAGTTTCTTAGCCGTTGCAATTGTAAAATTATCATCGGCTAAGTTACGATAATGGGTTGAGTGCAAAAGTTTTCTAATTTTGTTCCTAGATTCAACCTCTTGAAGATTTTCCCACTTCTTAAGTTCCGAGTAGGCATTTGCATTATTCGGATTATTTTCTAAGTCCCTTTTGAAAAAGGAAATTTTCGTTAAAATTTGCTCACCAAGGCGTTTTTCATCCCCAGCCATTTTTCTACTTAGCTGTTTTGAAATCGATTGAATATCCCTTTTAAGGTTGTTCCATTTGAAGAGGGTGTCTTCTCCACTAGAGTTTAGAATATTCCCTGCTTCTCTTAAAATTTGATCGTACAAAATGTGGTGATAATATGAATTTTTCAAAATTTGTGTATTCATTTTCCAATATGAAGCGCCTTTCGAAATTGGAGTTTCCGCTAATTCGAATTGAACGGAAACCAGAGTGATCACTAAAATTTACATGTATAACTTGGGTTCCAAAATGTTTGCCAAAAAGTTCGGTAGAAAAATAAATTCTATCTAATCTGGCTAGAGTTTTATGCACTTTTGATAGAAAAGAGAAACCTTTGTTTTGTTGACTAGGTACAAAAGTGTCTTGAAAATCAAACTTTAGCTTTAATTGCAGAAATTCTATTCTACCCTCCTCCCTTTCCCTTCCGGGAACTTGGGAGCGATCTCGAGTTGAAACTTCTACAAAATTAAAATCCCCAAGCAAAATAGTTTTTGCCCAATATTGTTGGTGCAATTCAATTTGATTTTGAAGGAATTGATAAAATTTTGGTCTGAGATTTAATTTAGAAGGAGCATAAATTCCTATAATATTTATGGCTTGCCCCTGGGTATATAATTTTAAACCCAGAGCCCTACCCTTAATTTCAAAAATATTTCCTTTAAATTTGAAGGCATTTTTCTTTACTAAAATAACCATTCCCGCACCCAAATCAATTTGGGTTGCGTAAGAATGAAAAATTTCAAAATTTTCTTCAAAGAACCTATTAAAAATTTGAATGTCATTCTGTGACAAAAACTTCGTTTCCTGCATCACTAGAATATCTAGTGATTTTGCTAATTCAGATATTTCAAAAATTTTCCTTAAATTTCCCCCCCCCTGAATGTTTAAAGTGCCTACCCGGAACCTACTACCCATCCCAAAATTTTAAGTGACCTAAGACGCTATAGCGTCTGCCCAGCTCTCCCCTCCTCCATATATGGGTTTTTGGCCTGAGGACTGGGGCCAGAGGAACCCTCCCTACCCCGTTTTATGCCCTTTGCCGCTTGAGGACGGACAGCATCCGCCTCGGCCTTGTATTCGGGAAGCGCCATCATTTCATCTCTAAGAGATGTCAGGAGCTCCCCGAATACGTTTTTACCGACCTATTTTGAGGGGTCGGCGACCTGGGGTGCACCCTTCGGCCAGCCAACCCCCCAAAACCGGTCTTTTGTGCACTCGGCTAGCCGAGTGCCCTTGGTGGCGAAAATTTTCTGCCGAAGGTCAGGACGCTGCCCGTACTTAGCGGCATTGGCAATTTTTAAGAGGGTTTGGGCCCTCTCCCGCCATGCTTCTGGCCCTCCTGGAAAATTGATTTTTGCCCCGAGTTTTTTAATTTTACCCGGAGCATTTTTATTTGAATTTATCTCGGTGAAGGCGGCTTCGTCCTGCGATTCGCGCGCCTTCACCGAGAATAAAAAGTGTTCATTCGATTGGTACTTTTCATTGCTGACGACGATTTCAGCCGAGAAGTGGTTGGAGAGAAAATCTTCAGAGCCCTGGAACGGAGTGATAGAGGTGTCCCCCGTGGGTTGAGGAACCGGCACAACCTCCTCCGTTGGTTTCAGAGGGAGCTGTGCCAACTCTCCGGGTTCCCGGCGTACGCGATTTGGGCACAACTGTGCCATGTGGCCCTTAGCAAAGCAGTGGCGGCAGAATACCGCACTATTTTTGTACGATATCCTAACCACCACCACTCTGCCCGACCTGGAAAGCATGGGAGCGTAGCCAGGAACCTCATACCCAGGGGGAACCTCGACCACCACCGACCGGGCCCCGGAACAAATTTTAGAATTTGGGTATAACTGAAATCTTATTTTAGACTTCGAGCCATCGCGGCCCTTAGCCAATTTTAGGTTTAGATCCCTCTCCAACCACTGCTCGACGAACCGGTCGTCAGCAATGATGGGTATATTATGAAGATAAAGGGTTTTTACCCGCGGGGGCCTAGATCCCGTTTCGATATAGGGTTTTTCCGGATTTACCGGGACGCCGTCAATGTACAGGTTGCGGCGTACCGCTTCGTCCCGGCTCTCCGGAGTAGGAAAAATTAGTTTAATGGATTTTTTTACCCGGAATATGAAATTTGGCATGAGTGCTGCCGGATTTTGTACCTCAATTGCCCTAGCTATTTGGGGGTCCGTTTTACCTGAAAAAATAGGATTATAAAGGGAGGCGTATGCGGTACACTTAAGTAAAAGTTTACTCTCGTTTTCGTACTCATCTTGCCTATCGGCATCGCTTAACTCGTCCCCCTCCCCTTGGGCCTTATCTTGTAAAATTTGACTTTGTTTTTGGGGGCTGCTGCTGCCGATAGGCAGCAGCAGGGACCCTCCTGAGTTGTCTGTCTTATCCCCGATGCCGTGGGTCACCCTGGCCGTAACGCCCGCTTCCGACGCCACGGAAGCGCCCACCCCAACGGGCTCCCCGCCGGAGGAAGCGCGCCCCCGGTTGCCGGCCAACCGCGATAAAGAGGAAGACGCCCTAGGACGACCTCCCCCTACCACAGCCGACCAGGCCGGAGCCACACCCCCTCCGACGGAGACCCCGCCGGGCCGAGCCCAAGCCGGAACCATGCCCGAGGCTCCAGGGGGACCCGACACGGACGAGCCGTGCCGAGCCCCACCCGAAGACCCAGACCTGGACCCGGATGGGACCGACCCGACGGGGTGCCCGCCAGGACGACCACGGTCCGGGCGTCCCCCGAGCTCACTGGAGGGACCAGGCACGGACGAACCGAACCCGGCTTCTGCCAGATCGCTCGAAGGGAACCCGACCGAGGCCGGCCCAACGGGCAACCCGTCAGGGATGGACGCCCCCGCCGCCTCTCGAGCAGGGCTTACGTCCAGGGGAGACCCGGGAGACCCTTCCACACTTACCCGAAGCGAAACGGTCGACAGTCTGAAAAACCTGAAAAAAAAGAAAGAAAAGAAGAAAGCCAAAAGAAAAAGAGAAAATCTTAAAAACAGTAAAACGATAATAAGCAGTAGCAGCGATGTGATAACTTACAAACCCAAATTGGGTTAAAACCGAGTAACAAACAAACAGATTGTAGTCGTTTGGCGTTTTGTATACTCGATATGTATTTGACTATAGACTGCGGGCTTCACTTGGACTTGCGATTTTTTTCAAAAATGTGCTTCTGAGTAAATCTCAAAACTGGTCACAAATTTGAAATAAGCTTCTAAATAAAAAAAATTACTTTTTACAAAGCAAATATTTTTCATAACATATCTCGACAACATATCTACGATTTGGCAAGCTATGGATTTTTTTCACAATTGCTCTCAAGTGAAACTAGTTTTGGGAGGTCTCCACGTAAATGATTATTGCTATATTCGACATCTACGCTAAAACTTATGCCAAGAATTTATTTGAGAGCCACCTTTCGGTAGGCTCTATTCCAAAAAATCCCAATGCGTACAGAGCATCCGCCGCTTTGTCAGACCGAAGTCTGCAAAGGGTGAATCTGATGCTTACCTGAATGCAATTGGGTTAAAACCGAGTAACGAACAAACAGATTGTAGTCGTTTGGCGTTTTGTATACTCGATATGTATTTGACTATAGACTGCGAGCTTCACCACTGGCTTCAGAATTTTTATCAAAGTCTGATTCCACCTTTCAATTAACCCGTTTGCCTGATGGTGATATGGCGTACTATTGGTGACCCTCGTCCCTATCCTTGCCATCTCACACTTATACAATTCCGACACAAAGGCCGGACCCTGATCCGATAGGATCACCCTTGGTACTCCGTATGTCGGCACCAACTTATCCGTAATCAGTTCTAGGATAGTTCGCGCTGTCTGATCCTTAGTTGCATAAGCTTCCGGCCACTTCGTAAAGTAATCCATAAAACATAAAATATACTTATTACCTGCTTCCGTTGGTAATAGTGGCCCGATCACATCCACGCCCAACATGTGAAATGGAGCGACCGCCTTAATCGGCTGAAGCGGACCCCTCCTGTTTGGACCTGGTTTAAACCTTGAACACGGAATACATCTATCAGTGTATTCTTGTAAATCCTTTCCCATCGTTGGCCAATAAAACTTTTTAGTCAGCTTACCATAGACTTTGTCAAATGCTAAGTGACCCCCGTATTTCGTCGAATGAGCCTGCTCCATCAACGTTTGTCTGAACAGATCCGGAACAGCGAGCCGAAATTCCATGATTTCCGCCTTCGGCGGTCTCGTTTTCTTTCTCGCCTGATACAAAATATCCTTATACACAATGAACCGTGGTTCATTCTGCATCACCCATTTCTTAATATCCGCCGGTACTTCCTCTTCCATTATCCCATGTTCGATGAATTTAATCATCCAGCCAAATTGTGGATCCTCCAACTGTGCCTCTCTCATTTGCCGTTTATCCCAGGGAGCTTCTATTTCAAAGTACGTTTGCATTTCCTCCCGCTGAGCCGTTTGCTCAGTCGCGAGTTGCTCCCCTTCCTCCCCATTCTCTGAAGCTTCCTCCTCCAGATTCGAATCCACTGTTTCCCTTCGTACCGTTTCCACTTGTCCTATTACCGGTACTTCCTGTTGCTCCTGCTGTTGTATCCCTTTTAGCGCTTCGAGCAATTTTTGTTCCCTGCGCTCACTCAATTCCCGATTTTTCTTTTGCCTTGGATCCTCTTCCGCCCCGTCCAAAAATGGAGGACGCGACATTGCATCCGCATTATTATGCTTCCTTCCCGGTTTGTATACCACCGTACACTTAAATTCCTGTAACTTCAGCACAAACCTCATCAACCGTGGTGAAAACGAATCCAGCGGTTTCATTTTCCCCAGTATCTGCACCAATGGTGCATGATCCGTCACCACCGTTGTCGAACTGCCAATCAGGTATATGCAAAACTTTTTGAATGCTACTACAGCCAAGCATTCCTTTTCCGTTATCGCATACCTCTGCTCTGTTTCCGAAAACTTTTTACTTCCGTAATGGATCGGGTGTTCCTCCCCATCCTCTCCTACCTGTGACAGCACAAACCCAGCTCCTTCTTGACTCGCGTCCGTTTGCAACAAAAATGGTGTTGTATGATCCGGATACGCCAGTATTGTGTCTGCTGTCAACCTGCTCTTTAGTTGCTCAAACGCCATCTGACAATCTAGATCCCATTGATTCGTGATTGATTTCCCTTTCTGGTTCCCATGCACTAATTGTGTCAGCGGACAAGCAATCACTCCGTAATCCTTTACAAACTGCCTGTAATACCCAGTCAGGCCCAAAAACGACGTTAATTCCGTCACTGTTTTTGGTACCCTACACTTCCGTACCTGATTACTTTTTCCTCATCCGGTCGCAACCCTCCGTTGGACACCACGTGTCCCAGGAAGCGTACCTCTTTTTGTGCAAACGTGCACTTTTTACCCTTTATCGTTAACCCGGCATCCCGTAATTTTTCAAATACCTTTTCCAGGTCCAACATTTGTTGATTAAAGGACCTCGAGAAAACTATTACATCATCGAGATAGCATAAGCATATCCCCATGAGCAACCCTGAAAACACCATTTGCATCATCCGTTGAAACGTTGCCGGAGCATTTGTCAACCCGAACGGCATCACCCGAAACTCAAAAAGCCCTTCGTGACAAATGAAAGCCGTTTTCTCTATATCCTCCTGTTCCATTTGGATCTGCCAATATCCTGATTGCAGATCCACCGTTGTAAAATACTTTGCTCCCCTCAACGCATCGATGATTTCACTGCCTGTAATACCCAGTCAGGCCCAAAAACGACCTTAATTCCGTCACTGTTTTTGGTACCCTACACTTCCGTACCTGATTCACTTTTTCCTCATCCGGTCGCACCCCTCCGTTGGATACCACGTGTCCCAGGAAGCGTACCTCTTTTTGTGCAAACGTGCACTTTTTACCCTTTATCGTTAACCCGGCATCCCGTAATTTTTCAAATACCTTTTCCAGGTCCAACATTTGTTGATTAAAGGACCTCGAGAAAACTATTACATCATCGAGATAGCATAAGCATATCCCCATGAGCAACCCTGAAAACATCATTTGCATCATCCGTTGAAACGTTGCCGGAGCATTTGTCAACCCGAACGGCATCACCCGAAACTCAAAAAGCCCTTCGTGACAAATGAAAGCCGTTTTCTCTATATCCTCCTGTTCCATTTGGATCTGCCAATACCCTGATTGCAGATCCACCGTTGTAAAATACTTTGCTCCCCTCAACGCATCGATGGTTTCACTGCCTGTAATACCCAGTCAGGCCCAAAAACGACCTTAATTCCGTCACTGTTTTTGGTACCCTACACTTCCGTACCTGATTCACTTTTTCCTCATCCGGTCGCACCCCTCCGTTGGACACCACGTGTCCCAGGAAGCGTACCTCTTTTTGTGCAAACGTGCACTTTTTACCCTTTATCGTTAACCCGGCATCCCGTAATTTTTCAAATACCTTTTCCAGGTCCAACATTTGTTGATTAAAGGACCTCGAGAAAACTATTACATCATCGAGATAGCATAAGCATATCTCCATGAGCAACCCTGAAAGCACCATTTGCATCATCCGTTGAAACGTTGCCGGAGCATTTGTCAACCCGAACGGCATCACCCGAAACTCAAAAAGCCCTTCGTGAAAAAATGAAAGCCGTTTTCTCTATATCCTCCTGTTCCATTTGGATCTGCCAATACCCTGATTGCAGATCCACCGTTGTAAAATACTTTGCTCCCCTCAACGCATCGATGGTTTCATCGATCCGTGGCAATGGAAAGCTATCCTTTTTTGTTACCTCATTTACTTGCCGGTAATCCACACAAAACCGCATATTCCCGTCTTTCTTTTAACAAGAACGACCGGAGACGCCCAAGGGCTTTTAGACGGTTGGATTACCCCTTCCCGCAACATCTTTTTCACACAATCCGTAATTATTTGTCGCCTCGAGTATGCTGCGCGTCTCGCCCGTTGCTGAATTGGTGTTCGCGTCAGCATCTCCATCCTATGTGTTACTATTCCCGTCGAGCCCAGAGGGGTATCCTCTCGGCCAATCACATCCTGATTCTGCTGTAACAATGCCTTTAAAATCCTCAGCTGGTTCCCCTCATAATCCTTTTCATCCAGCTCCACTTCCTCCGGTAATATGATTTGGTCATCCCTTGATGACTCCACTTGACCCAGTAGCCAGCTGACAAACTCGTCAGCCTCGCTCGAACCTTGTTCAACCTGGGAAGCTGTTACCTTTCCCACGTTGGGCAACACCTGTTCCAGCTGGGGTAACCGTTCCCCCTTGGTTACCTTAATACTAGCCAGCGCTTCTTCCTCCTTTACCACGACTGACACCATTTCTGCTTGGTCAGCCCTGGCCACCACTTCACCGGATAACAACTGCATCGTACTTCCTTCTATATTTGATACTGGGAGGAAGATATGCCCCTCTGAATTTTTCACCAATGCCTTAGGAATCAACAACGAGTCCGATAATATTTCCGACTCAAGTTGAGGCTCCACCAGCAACTCTGTTTCCTTTTCCAACTCCTCCGGTACCCTACAACATACCATCACTGTCATCTCCGGAGGTATCTGCACCGCAGCCGCTACTCGACACACGTTTACCACCGTAGGCGCTGCCGTGCCACCTTCTTTCTCCATCGTCTGTGCCCAGTCCTAAATTTTTACCGTTTTTGCTTCCCATGGCAACCGGTCCTTACTTTTCGGATCCCGCTGCTCTAATGGTTCTATCTCTTTCGCCTGTACCTCTTTAATTACCTGCTCGATTGTACCTCTCTGTGCTGAAGGCGATTCACTCCCCTTTGGCACAGCCTCCAATTCACCCTGTGCTGAAGGTGATTCACTCCCCATCGGCACAGCCCCTATGTCACAGTCACCCTGTGACACTCTTTCTATTCCAGCTGTTTCATATCCTTGGACCGCTATTTGTTGAGCCGTCCCATGTATCGGTACTGTTTCTACTCCTTTTCCGATTTCTCCTTTAGTTTGCTCCGAGTGTTCTCCTCTCCGAGCGTAAAAATTATTTGCCCGTTCCTCTGGTCTCACATTTTCAATCCATTCGTGAGCCATACTCCCATTCTGCACCACCTGGCGTGCCCGCCATGATCGTACTATTCTCCGGTTTACCATGACCAGTGACCGATTATAGTCTAAGGTAATCCCGAAATCATTCAACATATCGTCCCCAAACATTAGCGCCGTCTGCATCTCCAGTGCGATGTGAATGTGAGCCATCTTTGTCGTGCCTCCCATCGTCACCAGATATTTCAGACACCCTATTGTCTGCTGCGCTATCTGGTTGTTATATGTCCTGCATGAAATCTTTATCGATTCATCCAGGGGCCAATCTGAAAAATATTTCTTATACGCCGATATGTGCATAAGCGACACATCCGCGCCCGAATCTAGCATCCCGGTAATCTGATAACTCCGTATACTCATCTCGATAAATAGCCCTGTTGCTTTTGTTGCGGCAGCGCGATCCACAAAATTTACACCAGGATTTCTCACCCCTGCTATTGATGGTGATGGATCCTCGTGCATCTTCCTTATCCGCATATTCTGTGCCCCATCATCCTGAGCTGCGGCCGTCGGTGATGCAATGCATGGCCCCAGCACCTCCGTCGACCTCTGCATTATGATCGGGCCTTGCACCTGATTACTACTTGCCGAAGTTATTGGAGGCAAGGGTGCATTCAATCTTCGAACCGGCAACCGATTTGCTCTCCAGCAATTATCCGTTGTATGGCCCGCCCGGTTGCAAGGCGTGCACCACATTTGCCCCCTGCCTAGACCCGCTTGTCCTTGTCCTGTTCCTTGATTTCCCGTATTATTCATTTGTCCTGATTGTCCAGCATTATTTGTGCGATTCACCTTGTTGGACATTCCCGTGCTATATGGCCCTATCCTTCACAGAAGAAACACGACCCCTTTTCTCGCAACTTCCTTACCCTCTCTGAGTCCTGCGGCTGTTGATCTGACACGGGCTTTTGCCCCTGTCCACCCGCTTGCTCGCCGCTCTGTTCCTGGTTACTCATCGGTGGTCGAGCCCCCATTTGTCTCCGGTTATTACCCGAGCTCGACGCCTGTTTCTGCTGATTATTTCCCGTACTACTCTGCTCCTCAGCCTGTTTCCCATCCGCTTTATCCTTTTTCTCTTTTTCTCTCCAATTCAATGTCCCGTCTGCTTCCAGTTGCCTTTGCAACTTGAGGGCGCGACGTCTCGAATCCTCAAACGATCCCACGATCCCGAGTTGTAACCTTTGTTTCAACTCCGAAAAAGCATTATTCACGAATGTCTGACATAACAAGTCCCGACACTCCTCGGTGTTCGCGAACTGCTTCTCTAGATATCTCACCCAATACGACTGTAACTCGTCAGCGTATTCGCTCACGTCACCCTTTTGCCGAATCCTTTGGAATGCCGCCATCCTGTTCGACAAGTCCGTGGATTCCCCAAATCTCTCTTGAAATTCATGAACCAATTGCCCGAACTCCTCTGAGCCGTATGGTCCATACCGCTCCTCAAGTATATCCAGGTATTGATCAGCTAGCCCTTTTACATGGGTTCGAAAATGATTCAATTTCGATTCCACGTCTGAAATTTTTGCCGTTTGTATGACCCGTTCGAACTTCCGGTACCATACCCCGAAGTCCGTTCTCCCTTCAAAATTCTGCAGCGGCAGCTTTTGCGGCATTTTTACCACAATTTGTGGTGTATTTTGCCCCATGAACCCTAAACCTTGTGCTGCCCCTGCCATTGGATTACCCATTGTCTGCGCCACTGGTGTTCCGGCATATCCCGTCACGCGTGGTGTCGGCATGACCGGCTCTTGCCAACTCGCATTTGCTTGAGCGGCCACTCCGGGTTGGGTCTGGTATGCCCGGTACATATTCCCCGTCACTTGTTGACCCAACACCGGTTGACTCAATTGACGTTGTCCCATATGAGTCAAATAGGGTAAGGATCCTACCCTTGCCGCTCCTTGATTCACTTGCTGCTGGTCCACCGGACATGGATGGCTTTGCATTGCAATCTTTTGTGTCCGGTCGACCCCCTGATACTCTTCCATCACCGGTTGAATGCTCGTCTCGCCTCTGTTAGACATCCGGCTAGCCCTGCCCGATCTATGACTGTCTAGATTCCGGCCGCCGGCTCATTTCCCCTTCCATTTTATTCCACCATTTCTTAAATTTTTCACCCCGTTTCGATTTTATTCCCTTTGCGAAAATTCGGGTCAGCTCTCTTATTTCGTCATCCTCATCCTCTGATTCCTGGATAGAGGTAGCTCTCGAGCGTGGCTGTGGCACCCCCGGACTCTGACCTCTATCCCCTTCCATTGCTGTATCCTTTCCCAACACAACTTCTCCCGTCTGGGTGGACCCCTGTGAATTCATCAACCCATGTGCCCGAACAAATTTTCGCAAAGTTTTCCTTCAAATCCGTCCCTTTTTGTCAAGCCTTGATTTGCCCAAAATTTTGCTAATATTTCCGATTTCTTGCGGCCTAGCCCCAAGTATCCGAAAGTTTAGCGGCTCTTTCAATCCCTTGATACTCTACGACCGTTTTTGCTAGGCGCTATACAGCGTCAAGCCCCAAAAATCCGTTTTGCCTTCCAAAAATTCCTGTTGCCGATTCTTTCCAATTCGCTATCCGCCAAAAGTGGCCGGTTGAGTATCCTGAATCGGTCTAAGTTTTGATTTCCCGGAAAGTTTTGATTGCCAGTTACTCAGTGGAGTCCCAGGCACCTGATACAGTCCTTTCTAGGCCGAGTCAACACTTTCCGCCTGTTATTTTCCCCGATTTCTCGTCAAAATTCTGTACCACAACCGTTTTCAACAATGTTCGCCCTGTACTTTTGATACAGCGCGCCTCCGGTTTTCAAATTTTGACAGAGATACTTACGAACGTTAGCGTTCCTAAGTTTATCACTGTCACCTGTTTCTGTTCCTTTTTCCGCCGGTTTTCACACCTTAAGCCTTGTCAGTTATCAGTAAACTACACCTAAAGGTAGCTAACTGAGTTACCCTGACTACGCCGTCAATCCGTCAAAATTCCGTTTTTCTCCCCGGTTATCCTTTATTCTCACAATCGTTTAACGATTCTGAGTCCTTTATAATCCCCTGATCACTTTTTTAATTCTTTTTTCCTCAATATTCTCCGTTGTTTCAAAAATTTTCCTTTTTCCCGACCACACTTACCAAACCAGCATTGAAACCATCGTGGTCACCATGTGAATAGTTCGTGATTTCGTAACTCAATGAAAGCACCAACTCCGCGTTTTAAATCCGTTTCCAATGACGCTTATTCGCTCTGGTTCAACAAATGCAGTCGTTTTCCCCTTTTATTCCCCCCAGCACCGTGATAAAGCTATACAAGTAAAGCACAAGTATGACTAGACAAGCATAACGCTGAACTGCCGACCTTATTATCTCCGAAGGTGCCGAAACCTTTTTTTAGGTGCTTTCCGCACGTCAACTACGATATCCTTAACCCTGTTGTTCAACTAAGTCACAAGCTAACACCGTACAAACAAATGTAAACTCAACGTGACAAACTCCAAATACACCGTAAATCCCCAAATAACCGTACAAAACCCCAAGAAATTCCCAAGTTCTACAGCCGAAACTAGCCCCGCTAGAATCGACTTATCCCAAGTAAACTCCAAATAATCCCCAGTTATCTCCTTAACACATTCCCCAAGTATCCCCATGTTCCCCTGATACTGCCCGAAGGCGATGCGCTATGCGCTTCTACTGCTGAATCCCTGGTTTACGCCGGTTTCACCGTGCTCACATCGAGCTACCGTGACCCTGGTTCCGTTTAAACACCTTTCTGCCTAAGTCGCCCGAGTCTCTACGCAATTCAATTCCAAGCAACAATAATCGCCAAGTTTATGTGATGTATAACAAAATTGAAAACATTTTGTCTCTGCTTATCTTGGAAAGATTTCCCACGATTAAGATCTATTGCGGTCACATTTTCTGTATCTCCCAAAAACATAAGAAAGGACGTAAAACTTTGTAAAATTCAACAGCTCTCGGGCAGCTAACAAAAGCATGCATTTCCTGGTTCCTCCAACCCCACCACACCATAATAAAACACCCCCAAAACCCCCCCAACACCCAAAAAACAAAACACTACGAATTATCTTCTCGTATCTGTATATTTTTTAAAGCACAAAATTTACAATTTCCATCCGTTTCAGTAAAAAATTTAAGTCTATAGTTTGTGTAAAGTGATAGATGTCTTAAACCGAAATGAAGATTTCTAACCGACCCTTCAGGATATTTTGGCTTGGCCCACCTCCAGGACACTTTAACCCCTGTTTCACTAATGTTAAACAGCTTAGCCCAAATTTGGTTTATACACGTTATGCTGTTTGCATAAACGTGAGAGATCCATATATGATATAAGGTCTTAGTAGTAACTGTAGGTGGCTGTGCCACACTCAAATATATTTCAACCTAAAAACTAAAACAAAACTAAAACCAAACCTAAATCCACACCTTAAGGGAGTCCCCGGCTCCGCCTAGTCTCTCTTAGAACTTAAGTTAGGCTTAGGCGTTGCTAAACGGCGTAGAAAATTATAAATCGATGCGTGGCAGCTGCGTCCGCAAGGTTCAGTATTCAGGGGCCTTGCGTGGCCAATTAATATATTATTGTCAGGTTTAATGCGCGAAATCGCATAGCTAGGGGTAGGGAGGGGACATTGTTGTTGTTGTGTTCTATTTATGCTAGTGGCGAATATGAGTGTCTCTAAGGGGACTGAGACGCCCGGGACACTCATAAATATGCAAATCAATTCCACATGGGGGCTGGGGTAGCCAGCCTCCATAATCATTATTGGATTATTAAGTTACGAAATGCGGCGTTTTGCTATTATTGAGTTGCACTTGGCGGATTGAGTTTGTACTTGGCGATTATTGTTGTTTGGAATTGAATTGCATAGACTCGAGCGACTTAGGCAGAAAGGTGTTTAAACGGAACCAGAGTCACGGTAGCTCGATGTGAGCACGGTGAAACCGGCGTAAACCAGGGATTCAGCAGTAGAAGCGCATAGCGCATCGCCTTCGGGCAGTACCAGGGGAACTTGGGGATACTTGGGGAATGTGTTAAGGAGATAACTGGGGATTATTTGGAGTTTACTTGGGATAAGTCGATTCTAGCGGGGCTAGTTTCGGCTGTAGGACTTGGACAACTTTTAAGTCTTAAACCTTTGACACATATATTTCTAGAAAATTTCTGAAACAAAAGTCTGCAATTCAAAACATACAGGACTAAAGTTCGGTTTAAGACATTTTGCCGTTGTCGTCATAACACACATTGCACTACGTTATTTAATCACAAACCAGATGACAAAAGATACGATAATATAGAAACATGACTGGCTTAGCTGAACCACTTTAAAGGTTGTATTTTTTGAGTTACTAAACCAACAAAAAATTCATGAAAAAACTCCCGTTAGCTCGACCTGCTATAATATAAGCTTCGTACATAGAGCACAAAAATGTGTAATATCAACAACATAAACAAAAGAAACTAACAGGATGCGACCAGTTAAAGGAAGCTATTATGGAAATTACTAAAGTTGCGCCAGTTAAGAATGGATTTATCTTTTCAACATGCTATTAAGTATAGCTTGAACTATGATTTGAGAATAACAACGAATCATGATCCACTAATTTTTCAGATCGGGTCGCATCATTGTAAACTAATCTAGCTAACAATAATGACGACGAAAAGAATTCTAATTCTATTTATCTGCGATCAGTGACCACCTGTCATACCAAAATGCGCGTGATCAGAATCTTTCTGGACGCTTCCGCAATGAGCCATATATTCTACAATGAAATCATCATAAAGAAGACACCAACGCATTAATTTATACAGCGATTAAAAGGTCTTAAGTGTCACTCATTTGCGTGTGTCTTCTGACAGTGAGATTATGAGTGAAGTGTACCGTTAATTAAATATTGCTTGCTGACAATGATATGTTTTTAGATTTAGCAAACTAGCTCTGTCGGCTATCACAAAAGCAAATTTGTTTGTAGTTGTTTTTCAGTGCTAGGTTAGCAAAAGATTATGGATGCAGTTTCAGTTTCAATATGTCACAGTTATCACCTGGTTTCAGCCTTGTTTTCCGTATTGCAGAAGATTTTAACACCAACTAAGAAGCGATCGAATATCCAGTTTCGGTATGAAACTAACGTATACCTTGACATTTGTGGTTGTGGTCACCAATATAATGAAACTGTTTTTAATACGTTGAAATACTTCACATTTTACTGCGAGTACATTTCAGATCACGTCAACTAAAAATTTAAAATTAATTCGAGGAGAACAGTGCACGTACATATTAAATTAAATACGTACGTCCGATTATATTTGGTCTGCATTATAGATGGACACTGGATATCCGGATATGAAAAATATCCGGATATGTATCCGAAATGCTTTTGTCTAAAATTTTTTGGAATAATTTGCATGGTTTCACCACCAAAGTAGCTGGAGCTGACGAAAAAAATTCTGTATCCAAACGTCAGTCAGAATATTAAGCAAACAATCTTTCATAATTGTTCCATGATGATTCAAAATCTTTATTTCTTAAGCAAAAATTGTAATAATAGAAACCTCTACGGCCCTAAAAGTAACATGGACCTGAGTTTCTGTAGAATTCACTATACGTCTGGGTTTCCCACAGGCCTAGATAGCTTTATCCGTAAATTCAATGTAACGCTAACTTACCTCTGGGACGTTTTAACGGTTTTATTAAACACAAAGTTTTTCTGAGTTAACACTTCGTGTATCCGAGAATGATCATAGCAAGTTTACTGAGAACAGTATGATATAGACTACAGATGAACGCCGGATTTCCGGTCCGGATAAGAAAAATGTCTAAGGACCCTTACCATACAATTTGTCCCCACCCCCCACATAAATTTTGTGATAAAATGATATGGTCATTCATTACCTTACAATTTGTCCTCTCATCATAACACTTTCGTTATAAAATAGGGTCCTACCTCATAATTTTCCCGCTAAGAAAATTTTTTGGAGAAAAATTGCGTTTCAAAATATATACCATCCCGTCCATTTAGAAATTTCTGGATTCGCTACTGAAAGCGCGACACCAGTATAAGTAACATGGGCTGATGTTTGTACGACTTAGCGTAAGTGTATTTCAATCTGGTTCTTTGTTCTTGGAACTAAAACGATTCAAGTACATATATGTAGTTCGAGGGAAGGGTTATATTCGATGGAATATCTATTGCAGTGGTTTAAATAAGGCAAAGGACAAGCCAAATCAACTCAATTTTAAGTTGTCAATGCCAGTATTTATTTAGTAGTCTGTAGCAATATTCTAAACTGAATACCCAGAACTATTGAGGTGCTGTAGTGACTAGTGAATGACCCGAATATCAGGTGGGACTGATATTTATTTGACCTCTCCAGAGGTAACCCCTGTTATTCGGTTACGGACTTTTATTTAATTTATTTTTATCCCGTCCTCCGCCACACTTCGTTACACATATATCCGGTATTGTAACTAACCCTTGAATTGAATGTTTATTTGCCCTTCAAAGTTTTGCAGTCACCTTTATTTGGTTCTGCAGTCATCTATGCGCTACAATTAGGAACAATTGACATTTATGGACTCTAATTAGGGTTTATTTATGGACTCTAATTAGGGTTTAGGGACTCTATACGCTTACGGACTCTTATTAGGGATACGGACTCCTATTGATTGGGACTCAAAATGGGTATCCCCTCTTATTCGGGTCACTACAGTACTGGCATAATAAATGCAGATTTTTAGAATTGTATCTTTTATACTCATATCAATTTGCTTGAGGGTCTGGGTACTTCCTTTAGAGCAACAAGTTAAAACAAATGCTTAAGAAACGAAAATTGAGGTTCGGAAACTAAAAAAAACAAAATCGAGTTTTGGATATCCGAAATAGAAAATTTCATTTCGGATATCCGGATAAATATCGCCGGATATCCGGATATGAAAAAATATCCGATGCCCATCACTAGTCTGCATTATAACACTATGTGGAAACTCGTAATAAACCTATAGACATACTTCTGAAATCTCTGTTTCGTTCTTCATAATATTTCTTTTTATACTGAGGGTCATTCACTAAAAATAAAAGTTAATCATCAGCTTCACACTAGTAATGTTTGTTGTTGTTGAAGAAAACTTCACAAACGACCGTAAGCAATAACGAACATATTAATTGATTACAGTATATATTTCATCATGGTACTTGTTTAACTTCCATACACATCAGAAAGCTGAGCCTGACCCTAAGCTTGAGGCTAAGCGTTATTTGAAACCTAACGTAAGATTAAGCCTGACGTTTAAATAATATAAACAATGTTGGAAGACAAAACTTTCGCCTTCTATTTAACACTAGCGTTGTGCGGGGAAAGTAAACAAGTACCCATTGCATCAGACATTACAATTTATTTCAACAGCAATAGTGAATACCAACAACTTACCTGCTTTAGTAATCTTCCACATAATCGGAGAAGTCAAAACGCACGAGTAGAAAAAATATCGCCACACAGGATTTGCGTGCCAATAAAAGAAGTAAGGAAAGTTTCTCAAACTGGCACCCAATGTTTGCGCGTGTCGCATTGAACGAGGGTGAACACCTGGCGGAGGAGGTTGCCCTGTTGCCACTGCAAGTGCGGGTTCACCCTTAGGGACTGACATTATTGAGTAGGAAACAAACTGAAGATTTATGTTTAAGGATAAGTTACAATCTGTATTCTGTTCTAAAACTCAACCGATGGTTATAAATTTGGGATGTGCCGATTAATCTGCATCTGCAATACTCGGCAGTTTTCGTAATTTCATTTCTTGGCATATATTAGTGTGTCTGACCAGCGAACTGTTATCTCTCTTGCGTTTGTGTTTGAAAAATAAGTTAAATAAACCATTCTCATAAAATTATAATCGTTTATAGTGGTTAGGTTTTAAGTATTCGCATAACGATTGGCATATTTTCAAAATAAAAATCGGCATCTGCAACAATTTTGGTATCGGCGAATCCCTATTAATCATAATATTAAAACAGAACTGAAGTCGCCAACATGTTTGTTGCAAACGCTGGCGGTTGCTGAAATGGTTAAATAAAGCATGTATCTATGAAAAATGTGTGGCTCAATCTCGCGAATCAGTTATTCGTTTTCTATATACAGTACGTACCTCTACCTCAGGACACCTATATATACAGCTTGATTAAACCTTTTTCATAAAATTATAGCAGTTTATGGTGGTTAGGTTTTAATTCTTCGCATAATGATGTAATGTAGTATCCTATATCATAAAGTTCGAGCGAATAACTATCTATCTATCTATCTATCTATCTATCTATATATCTATCTATCTATCTATCTATCTATCTATCTATCTATCTATCTATCTATCTATCTATCTATCTATCTATCTATCTATCTATCTAATAAACATCAGTCCCCTCCTCTTATTCGGGTCAATACAGTATATGCCATAAACCAGATTTTTGCATAGCCTATTTGTCAGTTGCTATAAATGTGTTCATAATCAGCCAAACTAATTTTCATTTGATTTTTCTTCGGTATCCGCTGTAATTGGACCATAAACGTAAGCTTATTACTATAAAGTCGTGCTTAACAGTTACCTCTGCGTACCGCAAAAGTCAAACTCTCCCTTAGATCATTATAAACGCAAAGACAAAACAAAATCTTCTTGCTTGTGAAAATACCTCGCACACCGCGGCGCTGCAAAAATATGAAAATGCCACACTGACCTTTTCATAATTTCCAGAAACTCAAATCAAAACATCTTAGTAAAAATTAAACAAAACAAAAACATGTAAAATAACAAATAAGAAAAGTACGTATTTTAACGATAATTCCTGCGGATCCAATACAGTCGATAATAGTGCAGTCCTTAACGTCACATTACTCCGCCGTACACAAAAGCGGACCTCCGCGCCTTACCAGCAACTATTCTCTAAGATTTCCTTCATGGTATGCCCACGATCGCAACCAGCTACGCATCCTGGCAGCCTCATCCTTATTTTTCCCTTTTCTAACACCACCATTACCACTTTGCCTCGGGCCCTGTTCCACTTGTTGCGAGTGTTGTCGAGCAGAGGACGTTTTCGGCACATCGGAATTAGTTGTACAATGCTCTGAATTTGAAGTTGCTTGACCACTGGTGTTTGATGTAACGCCATTACAGGCTACTTGCATGCTATTAACTACGTATCAGTGTTGCTGCACTTAACGTAGAATTGCAAAATTTACACGGTTGCATATGTTGCTGCATATTAACATTTCCACTGCATGAGTGACAACAGTTTGTACTTGGCTGACCGACAGGATGCACACATTTTCGATGGTATTTTCGTCTGTTGCTCGTCCTTTGCGCCCATTTTGCGAGCTGTAGCGGTTTGTAATGTTGCGCAGCTCTGGGCTGATTGATTCTTCCCGTTTAGTCAACGCTTGCCATAGTTTTGCCCCGTTTTTGTCCCATCTTTCGAGCAATGTTAGCCGCTCTGCTCTTTATCGTCAAATTGAATGATTTTCTGGTTTGTTAACTTTCGGATAGATACCAAATTGTGACCAATAATTGCGCGGATGCCGATCCACGTGATGCGTTGCCGATTTCTGTAATGAACGCGTTGTTGGTCGCCAGCTAGAAACAGAGTGATTTTCCGAAGTAAAACGCATTGTCGGTTGTGAACCGACTGAGGGCAATCGAGATATTGTAGTAGTTGAAACAGTGTCGTTAGTTGTAGGCAATTGAGATATTGTAGTAGCTGTAATAGTGTCGTTAGTTGTTTGCACCGCGAAAACAGGATTTTTGGTTGTTGACACATATCCACCTTCGTGACAACTTCTTACTCTTTCCTCGGCGTACCGCAGGCACATGCAGGTATACTAGATCACCCTCTACAAATGGTAAGCCCCTCGCCCGCTTGTCATGTTGAAATTTCTGATGGGCTTGTGCATTCTTAATGGATTCTCCTGCTAACGTCCAAGCCTTGGTCAAGTGGTCAGCAAGTTTAACCACAAAATCTGAAACTGAATCAGATTATTGATGGTTAAACAACAAATCTATGGGCAGTACTGGGTCTCGACCGAAATTCAAATAAAATGGCGTCTCGTTCGTGGAGTTGTGAACGCTACACCGATAGGCAAAACACATATATGGCAACAACAAATCCTAATCGGTTAGACTTGTTCGAATGTACAAACTGAGCATAGCTTCAATAGTTCGATTGAATCGTTCGACCTACAGACAATTTGTGCAACGAAGACTTTCGCTACAGTTTCAGCTTTCATATCTGGCAATGCAGCGCATTCAATACATTTTGTGAGTCTTCCGTATTCCCAAATGACCACCAAATAAATGGTCATGACAGGCACATAAAAATTGCGCACGCAGTACTTCTGGTATGTAAACTTGTTCACGACCCTGTACTGGGCTTCGATGGGAAAGAATATGGTTTTTAATTAGCCATCGCTGCTTAATATTTTCGTCGTTGTTAGAAAGCCTTTTCATTATAGCATTGGCGAATTCGTCTTCAACCTGAAGACGACGATTGGTTGCATCTTCACCCGTTTCTTGCTGAAAAAGCGGTATCAGTTCAGCGGATGCGACCCATTACCAAAATATCGTCAAGATAGACTAAGCAAAACTTCCGCCTAGACCAGCCAAAACTGATTCCATTACCCGCTGAAATGTTGCCGATGCGTTTGTAAGACCAAATGGAATTTTCGTGAATTGAAATAATTTTTCATGCGAAATAAATGCTGTGCGACCTTTGCTTTCGAAATCCATATCAATCTGATGATAACCACTTTGCATATCTAACGTACAAAATATTTTGCTGCTCCAAGTGATCCCAAAACGTCATCGATCCGTTTCATTGTATAGCTATCTCTTCTGGTTACAGCATTGAGTTTACGGTAATCGACACGAAATCGCCACGTAGCGTCTTTTTTGGCACCAAAGCTACCGATGAAGCTCATTCACTAGTTGATGGTTCTATTATTCCTATTTCCAACATTTCTTTTATTTACTCTGAAATAATATCGCGCAACGCAAAGGCAGACCTGTACGGTTTTTGCCGAATTGGAGCTGTGTTTCCCGTATCAATATATACTATGCTTTACGTCAGGAGCCGTACCCAAGTCATGGTCCCCCTCGGAGAAAATGTCTTGATATTGGTACAGCAATTGTTTCCGTCGTGCACGGTATTCCTGATCCAATGCACAATTCGCTAAGTCAAGGGCAGCAAACTTAACAGGATAACAGGTAACTCTTCGCTATTTGTCGATAGGCAAATCGAATTTATTAATTTGTCTGTTGCTTTACATTGTATTTCTAAGCTTCGTATTTGTTCGTCATCTAGTTTGGTATAAGTGCACAGTCTGGTTCCTTTATAAAGCAACATTGGTGTCGAAGTAGGATTAAATAAACGTATTGGCACAATTCAATTAACATTTGTGATCATTACCGATGCAGCAATTACTATTGCTTTTGTTGCTGAGCTGAGGTACTCTTCCAGCATCAAAACGTTGTTAACGCATTTGAAGGACTCTTCCGACAATAGGGCTTCTGTTTTAGGCGGTATTATGTAATTTTATAAAATTAACTTGCGGAACTTCTTTTGCTTGTACGACATTCAAATCAATAACTTGATCGTAAAATTCCATTTGGTTTTTGCCATAGTCGAGACTGAACGCACCAATATTCCTGAAAAAGTCACGGCCCAATATTATATCATACGGAACCGTTTCTACTATGCCAAGAGATCCCTTAAACTCGCTTGCGCCCAGCACGACGGTTGCGCGAACTACTCCAATAATATTCATTAAGTCCCCGCTTGCTGATCGCATATTAGTGTTATGGATAGTTAACACTTTTGCTTTTAATTTATCAGCGGCTTTTTACTAATCAGGGATAGCTGTGGTCCGGTATCGATCAAGGCTTCTATAGGAATTTCGTTAACCTTTACTGTAACGGTACCACCACGTTTTTCAAACCCTGATATGTTGTGCAGGTTATATGGTAAAAAAATTACTGGTTTCGTCTGGAATTCTAGTTACAATCGAACTATGCACGCCAGCTGACATTTCAATATCATCTGTTGCAAAATATGTTGGCTGTTCTCTTTGCCGATGTCGGTTTCCCGACGCATTTATTACGGACACCTGGGATTTGTGCGGTCTGTTGTATTATATTTTGTAAAATCTTCCAAACTAATTTCCACAACAAATGTCCGGATACATATAAACAGCAAAAGAAAATCCAGGTGTGCAGATGATCAAAAAACAAACCACGCAGAAATCCAAACAAACCCCGACGAACAATGTTAGCCGCAGAATAACTAGCAATAGCATCCAATGAGTTTTATGCGGTTGTTATAACAAGCACAGACAGCACTCTTTGTTGTTGATGGTGTGTCACAAATATGTCATTCATCGACAATTGGGTTCGCATCTCATCCAATCTGTACATGATCACCGGATGAAATAATATATCAGATAAATGTAACTGAGAATTTCCTTGCCATGCTACCGGGAAAGTGCGGTAATTGGTTAGATCAGTCAATGTTCCATCATGATGGTAAAAATACGATAGAAGACATATACTTATTGAAAGGCTTTCAATTTGGGAACATGCCACAGGCAAACTGTGTGGCTCAACTATGTTAGTCATTGGGCCAAGGTACGCAGCTAATGCTTCATTTCTGGTGACATATATACGTGAACGGTATTGTAGTGGGGCACGAGTTGTTCATTGCTTGAATTGCAAATTCACCAAATTGCAACTCTTGACAGGGCCATGTTTGAATAAACTGGCCACTGACTTTGGCTAACAGATTGCAGTGGCCTAGAATAACGCTCATTGCTAACGTCGGATAAACTATTTCCATACGTCGACAAACAGAATCAAGGGCGTGCATGAACGAGAACAAGAGCACATTGTCAAGGTGTGCTTCAAGCGCCTGCAGACTGGGAGCCAAAAGCTCAGCAGTTACTATTCCAGCATTGTTTTTGTGGACTTGGCGTTTTGTTCTACCTGTATTTATAGTAAGCCGGTTTGAAAAATTAGCTATCAATTCCTTCGCCAAATACTTTTCACTCATTGGCTTCCGCGAAATACCTTTGCTGGAATACCTTGGTCTGACATTTGCAACTGCCCTCCGTTACAATGGCCAACTTCAGATATTCCACTGAACGTGAGCGCTATTGTCCCATCATCTGCCACCCATTGTTTTTCACGGGAAACACCTGATATTGTGGTCTGTTTGACAAAACGGCAATGTTCCTGCCCTTGCGGTTTCCACATAAGATATTGCCCTTTGGCAATTGCACATTCAGCTTTCGCGTAGTCACAGCTAGCGACGTACCCCGCTGGTGACTCAATGTTAGTTGACTCGTGGTACTTATATACTTTAGTTTTGGTTAAGAAACAATTAGTTACACGAAAAACTTTTCATTTGCAACAATGAATGCCGCTGCATGGATATTCCCAATTCAGCTTGTTTGCCGTAGACCACATCATTCCATGCTGAACCATCGATCCGGCGGTACACTTGTGTCGAGTTACCATTTCGGGACAATCGGCTGCCGTCACCAGTTCGTCAATTTCCTCTGTTCTTTTCAGATTGTCGTCATTGAAAAAAGTAAACATTTTAACTATATATTGGTTAACTTTGAACAGATATATATACCAGGGTGCAACCGGAATTACAATTTACCGGAACCGGAATTTGAAAATTTAACCGGAACCGGAACCGGAAAGTGAAAAATGCATTTCACCAAAAATTTCAATTTAATCTTATTTTTTGCTCTATTATTTGTGAAATAACCTTAGTCGAACATAGGTATTTATTTTATTTGTTGTATTTTAGATTTTCATCATCGACTGAAGTGAAATCCACTATCAATGGCTTATATTCGGAGTACAAGTGGCTTTCAACAGAGATTCTTAAAAAATTAGCAAAGTTAAGAAAACGGCCAAATTATAATACCGGAATTTTTAAATCCGGTAAAATTTTACCGGAACCGGAAGGTGAAAAAATGCCGGAACCGGAACCGGAATTCCGGTTGCACCCTGATATACATCGCTGACGTATTGGATTATGTTGTGCTTGTGCATTTGAATCGTTGTTACATATACTGGCATTGGTTGGTGCCCATGTGAGAGGTTACACGACGTCGGCATAGGTAATTTCCAAACTTGGCTTTGCGCGTTTTGTGAACATAACAGGGGATTGGGTGAAACTATAGCCACGATTGTAGGTACTAGCATGGCGAGTAATAACGACAAATACAACAAGATAACAGTGTGTTCTTTTAGTTTTAAAACAATAGTGCTGTTTATTTGAATCTTTCAAAATGCATTTTGATTTATCCGACACGCTTCTGTTCAGGTTTACAGGTAGCAGATGATGCTTCGCTGGCAGTCGCTCATTTTTATAACTATGAAAATAACGTAATCGTCGCACTCGAACATGGTACTTTCCAACTGCCGATCTGTTGACTAGTCCATAAATGGTCCGCTTCATTTTTGTTTGCTTAAACTCGTGAGCCCGCCGTTCTGGCTCTCCAAACTTTGTATACTGCTTTATTTTTGATAAACGAGTCGAATTTACGTTTTATTTATGACAAGTAGTTGTACTATTTGCGAGCTTGCAATGTCTTTGATTCTCATATTTGTTAACATCAGCTTTTCCATTGTCAACAATGCTTTGAGTTGAAATTTCGTTAACTTGGTCACTGTAGCAAACCGCAAAAACTTGTTTTCCAGCCTGTATATTGTTCCGTGGTTGCATTATTTGACGATTCTTCATTTTTCGGATGCAGCGTCCGATTCTCTATTGACAACGCATTTGTACTGATTCGAGAATTTATTTCTCGTGCCGACCTTTGTACTTGAAAAGGTTGTGTCACGTCTCTGTTGGGTCTTTGGCTTTGTAATACGTAACTTGAATTTTGTGAAGCTTGTCGGGCTCGACAATCACGCGTCCAGTGTTCTTGCTGCTGAAGAAAATTGCAAAATGGTGTAGAGGTGCGAGGAACAGCTGAACGACATACAACCGCCGTATGACCAGGTTTTTTACACAACTGGAAAATGGGTCTGCTGTCAGTGGTAAAACGTTGTCGGCCGTACATCGGCAGTTTCGGTGTAATTATGCATTGACACGTTGCCGCGTGCTGAATAAGGCCCATCACTGGGCCGTGACATTGCCAAATTTGCACCCTGGTCGAACCGTCGTGTAGAAATGAAATTAGATGCGCAGGTGGCTTCTACTTGATCAATACGATTCAATAACTGATCCATAAGTGCGGTATTCAACGCTGTTTTGTGCGTAGCTGAACGTTGATCAGTTGAACTAATAATTGTAGCTGCCTGTTTCAATACGTCCGGCAGCTAACACAGCTTCAGCCATTGTTTTTGGTCCCATTGCTTTCACTTCTTCTCGAATTCTTGGGCGTAGACCAGCAAGAAACTTATTGCGCAAATTAGTTTGACGTTCTGATTCAACGGTATAACTCAAGGCCGATTGAGCAAGTTCCGTCAGGGCTTGAGCATAGTCACAAACGGTTTTATCTGAGCGTTGCGTTCGCACATCGTACTGATCACTAAGAAAGCGCTTGCGATCTTCGGTCATCAAGGCGCGTTCGAGCTGTGATATCGTTTCCAAATAACTTGTTTTTACTGCTGTTGACAATCCGTTGAAAACGAATTTAGCTCTCCCTGTTAAAAGAACTCCCAACAACGACGTTTTGTTTTGCTCCGGCCAACCGTTAGCAGCCTGCACATTTATCACCGCTGAAAGGCGTGATCGGAATGTTAGGTACACGCGTACCCATTGTGCAAATTTTTCCGTTAATTACGGCTATTTCGTCTAACGAGTTAAAGTTCTGTATTTGCTGTTTCTGTATTACGTCGGTGGCTTTCGCAATTTCTTCTTTAACACTAATTTCCAGTTTGCTAACGGTATCATGAAAATGATTCAATGATTGTTCAAAAGTTGCTAATCGGGTGGCTACAGAATCTGATAAAGCGGTGAGTTGAAGCTCTAATTTAGTTAACGTCCGTTGCTCTGTTCTATCGTCACGTGCGACAACACTACTTTTACGCTGAGGTGCAGCCGTTTTCAGTATTTGGGGGAGGTGGGTGCCGGATTATCAAACAGAAACAGTGTATCTGTTGCAGAAACTATATCGGTTGTTTCGGATTTCAATGAAAAACGTAGGGTCACAGGAGCAGTTGGAGCGTTGGTCAAATTTCAGGTTCGGGTTTCGATCCGGTTTACAAAGTGTAACAGGTCTAATCGAGTTCTCAATCTATAGTTTCCTCTCGGCGATTAAAACTTTCTCTTTTACCTAACGTTCTTTGATTTATAGCATTTACTTAGCCCAAGGATTGCAGCATAAGCAGGTATAGCGATGCGCTCAGTATTAGTATAACAAATGCGAGCAACAACGTCAAGTAAGGGTAAACTAACATTCGGACTTTATACCGCTTGAATTATTTTTTGTAATTACGGATCTGGTGGTTCCAAAGTAAAAAACCATTCTGAGTTAACAGCTAAATCGCGACTACCGGGTCTGTAGGAAAATGGGTTTAACGGTCGAGTAGATCTGGGGTGCAATACACGGCGTTCGATGCGGTCAACGGAATTTGTAATAGCAGCCCTCAGCTTCAGAAGATTTATTTCGATTAAGTCTAGCGTGTTGTTTACGTGTAAATATATTTTTAGGACAACAGCCAATAGAATTAGATTTATTAATAGCGAACCAAAGACCAAAACCTCCGGGGACATATGATTTTTTGGTATCCCTCCGTTGCCACCAAATGTAACGTAGGCCGGTGCGTACTACTTCTAGGCCAACTGCATCAATCGGCCACCGCTGATGGGTATGACGTATGAGTCCTTAAGTCCTTCGGTATCCGACGGACTTACCAACTACAACAGTCGGTATATGCAACGCTAATATATCCTGGTACCAACTTCAACAGTCGGTTTAACAACGGCTAACGAATTGCAATTTATTGCACAAAGCTACCCGTAAGAAAAATACGAAAACAAAATGAATACTCAGCCACCACCTTTCAAGTCACTTGTAGTCTGCTTTAAATACCCAAGTTTTCCTTTGTTTTGGTTTAAAAACAATTTACATTAATAGTCAAAACAAAATCTTCTTGCTTATGAAAATGCCTCGCACACCGCGGTGCTACAAAAATATGAAAATGCCACACTGACCTTTTTATAATTTCCAGAAACTGAAATCAAAACATCTTAGTAAAAATTATACAAAACAAAAATATGTAAAATAACAAATAAGAAAAGTACGTATTTTCCCGGTAATTCCTGCGGATCCAATACAGTCGATAATAGTGCAGTCCTTAACGTCACAATAGTAACAATAGCATTAGCACATCTGTTGACGCTATCTGTCATTTCACTAGCAAAGCGTCAAGTTTTTCATCGAAGCTGAAATCGATGACTAGCAGTTGTAGGTCTCGTTGATTCTGGTACTGAATTTACACTCATGCGTGATGATGCGTTTGCACAGTGTTTCGCACATCACGAAATTGACACTAAAGACATCGCCGATTGTTATGGTTTCGTTGACAAGGGTCCTATACCATCTTTTGGTTCAGTATCTCTCCATGTTAAAATTGGTTAGGTAATTGCACCAATTAAAATACAGATTGCTAAGGGTATTAATAATGCTGTTATGTTTGGAGATGATTTTTACATATTTTCAGGTTGACAATCGATGCGGAACTACAACATGAGTGTTTGCAACGCAACGAAGTCATTTCATCCTGGGCTTGGTCGCCTCCATTTGACAACGAGGCAGAGTTGGCAACCAAGTGGGCACAAGTCTGCGAACTCGTTCAACCGGTTCAAACATCTGGTCGCACAACGCTAAAAGTTCGATTCAAAACACCTCACAACGTACCCAATGGTACTGACTTAATGCTGTTATGTTTGGAGATGACTTTTACATATTTTCAGGTTGCCAATCGATCCGGAACTACAACATGAGTGTTTGCAACGCAACGAAGTCATTTCATCCTGGACTTGGTCGCCTCCATTTGACAACGAGGCGGGGTTGGCAACCAAGTGGGCACAAGGCTGCGAACTCGTTCAACCGGTTCAAATACCTGGTCGTACAACGCTAAAAGTTCGATTCAAAACACCTCACAATGCACCCAATGGTACTGACTTATTATTCGAACCTGAACCGATGGGCAAATGTGAATCATCCGTTTATTGCGCCAAGTGCAATGGTTAAGGTAACGACCAGTTTTGAATACCAGTTACAAACGTCCTTAATGCGCATGGGTCGAGTGTCAGATATCGTCAGGTTAACGAAGTCATCCTCGATCGCGAAACAGCACTTGAACATGTCGAATCATTTGTCTGATGTTGATTAAGTCCAACAAATCGTCTGCCGAAATCGCAAATGTCAATCGTCACGACAAACGTCGACAACGTGCTGAGCAAGTCACTTGTTTCTGTCAATCTTTGAAGCATCAATTGCAACAAATAATCGATGTCGACTTGTCAGAAAAACTCAATTTCCACGATACTGACCTCGATGATTATGAAAAGCAATTGTTGCAGGGTGGCACCGAATCCAGTGCTAATTTGTCGAATCCGAATCCTGCATGTTGCAAATTTCAGATATATCTATAATTTGGTTCAGAATATCAACGCAATGCCAGCCGTATAACTTTTAATACGTTAATATATTTCGTCCCGTTGCCATCCTGAAATGTTGAAACTCATGTTGCATGACAATCGCGATTTGTTTGCAAAGCCGAATGAGCAAATTAATCATACAAGCCTTGACGTCAGGGTGCAAAGAGGAACTGGATTATACCAGAATTGGAACAGCAAATTTCTGCCGGAATCGGAATCGTAATCGGAACTACAAATTTTGTGACTGGATAATTTGTGTTATGTATATTACTGATTTAGGGTGTCTGTTGACCGGCAACAATTCTCAAAAACGTCACATGAACAAATTGGCAAGCATTTATTGGCTCTGTAAAACTAAGCGACAATCAATTATTGATAAGTTAACTCATCGAAAACAATTTAATAAATGATGCAGAATTTTTATACAACATCACAAAAGTAGGCCTAAAATTAAAATGTGGAAATTGAGATTCCGATCAATTGTGAAATCGGAATCGCAACTCGTTTTGACTCAGAATTCTAATCGGAACCGGAATTCCAATTGCATCTTGCTTGATGTTAAGCATAAGATCAATATCGAACCTCATTAACCAATTCAACAACGTATCTATCGAGTGCCGTTTGGAAAACGTGAAACACTCAGTAAAAGCATCAAAGAAATGCAGGTGAAATTCGTCCGTCGAAAAGCCCTTGGGCATTTCAGGTTGTCTTGGCGAAGAAGAAACGTGGAACTGATCGTGTCTGTATCGATTATCGGCCACTCAACGCTATCACAAAGAAAGATCGATTTCCATTACCTCGCAATGACGAGATTCTTGATGCGATGAACGGTGCGAAATATTTCTCAACTATCGATCTGTGATCCTGCTATCGGTAAGTGCCAATGGATGAAGCAGACATTGAGAAGACAGCCTTGATCAGTCATGAAGGTCTGTTCGAATTCTCGTTTATTCCTTCGGACATTGTAATGCTCCGGCGACATTTCAGCGCATGATGCAAATGACTCTTTCAGGTTTACTCATGGAATTCTGTTTGTGCTATCTTGGCAACGTGATCATTTATTTGCCAACAATCTGGGATCCCTACTACGACAACAATCAAGTGTTTCAACGACTAAGCAAAACTGCTCTTAACATCAAACCCCCAAAGAAATTACTGTTTTAGGTCATCAAATATCAATTTCGACTATATTTGCTTGGCAATTGTACAACAATCATCACTGATCATTCGGCTTTGGTTCAATTGCTTAGCAAACGACAGTTCACTCAATTTATTGACATGATTGGACAAATTTGCATTACGAATCAAAGAATATGACTATGAAACTGTTTATCGGAAAGGACTGAATCATGCCAATGCTGATGTATTATCGCGACCACAAATATTACCTGATGAACTGTCTGAAATCAATAATGAACCACTAGACATGGAAAGCAAAAATGACTATACGGTCGGCATGCCTTGGTGTTCAATTATGTTTCAGTTATGCATATTTTAGTTTCAAAAACAATTCAGTTTTAAATAACCACTCTTCATTTCAAAATAACCAATAAATCAAAACTAAATAACCAAATCAACATAATTTGGTTGCATGTATAAGTGAGTCACACTAAACATAAAAATTGTCACTCTATCAGTTTTTTTAACACATCACAACAATGGACGACGACATCCCGTTTCACAACAAAGGTCCTGGATTTCTCATTGAACATGGACCGCGCAACGAATTGCATGCGAATCATCCTGCACGAATGGGACAACTAAATCTTTACACACGGGTCGCAAAATAGCGCCCAGAATATTTTATAGTGCCTTGACGTCGTGTAATTTTACATAAAAAATAAAAATATAATGAAAACATTAAACCAAAGTTATAAATAACCGGTATTATTTTAGTCTTGCCATATCATTTACTCGTAAGCCAAACAGCTCTGCTTCAATATCCCCAAAGTATCGTGATTTATAAATGACCGGTATCATTTTAGCATCCGTCAAATAAGCGATGTCAACACATTCGCTGAAGAATTGTTCTGTTACTGGTCTCGATATATTGAAAACAAGTGCCTCAACTACACAGAAGCGCACGAATTATTGTGAACAACGTTTCTGCGCAACATGAAGGCACAAATATTTCACAAATTGACTGCTGGCGCTGACGAATCATTCCATGATTTGATGATTCGGGCTGCAAAAATCGAACAAATGCTGAATCTGCGAAATGAGCAATCTCAAGATCGCGACCAACAGAGGTCGAAATTTGATAACAGGCAGAACGACCAAAACTTCCTGCGTCGAAACAATCAATACAATACCTACAATCAGAAACAGCAACAAAATCCGCCTCAACGCAGTCAGCAACAGAGCCAGCCAGCAAAACAATCGAATTTTCGCCAGAATTACAACACGAAAACAACAAATGGAAATTCGTACAAGACCTGGTCTGCAGAAACTGTGGAAAGCGGGGACACATGTCTTACAATTGCCGTAGCATTCAACAGCATGCACCGCCACAAAGTGACATTCATGTTTGACATAGGTCAGGCCCGCCGAGTGGCCAAATTTCAGATTCAAACTATGAGCCACGTCCACTTATACCGACATGCACTCATTGCAAGAAGCGTGGACATACGGCTAGCGACTGCTGGTTCCGCAACGACAATATTGCAAGCCAAAATTTCAGTCAAACAAATTATGGCAGCGCAGTTCAGGCTCAGTGTTCGTCCACCACCAACGGAGACACTTATCAAGCCTGTCGCAGCACCAACTACTGCCGTTGTTAGCCAATCACAGTCGCAACAACCCTTATCAAATACGCCTTTACGTAGTAACAACAATAATACAGCAGCGCAAACTGCCGCCACAATGCAGTCAACAACAGAGCCAGCCAGCAAAACAATCGAATTTTCGCCAAAATTACAACACGAAAACAACAAATGGAAATTCGTCGAGCACACAAAATCAGGCAAGACAAGACCTGGTCTGCAGAAACTGTGGAAAGCAGGGACACATGTCTTACAACTGCCGTAGCATTCAACAGCATGCACCGCCACAAAGTGACATTCGTGTTCGACATAGGTCAGGCCCAACGAGTGGCCAAATATCAGATTCAAACTATGAGCCACGTCCACTTATACCGACATGCACTCATTGCAAGAAGCGTGCACATACGGCTAGCGACTGCTGGTTCCGCAACGACAATATCGCAAGCCAAAATTTCAGTCAAACAAATTATGGCAGCGCAGTTCAGGCTCAAAGTGTTCGTCAACCACCAACGGAGACACTTATCAAGCCTGTCGCAGCACCAACTACTGCCGCTGTTAGCCAATCACAGGCGCAACAACCATTATCAAATACGCCTTTACGTAGTAATAACAATAATACAGCAGCGCAAACTGAATCTGCGCAAGTCAACATACTGCACCTCCAGTCATTCAACTGCTTGGGGTGTGCGCAAAACTGGACAACCGGCCTTGGCAGCCTTGACGCCAGCTGGTTTTAAACCACATACTAGTACATATGTTGACGCAATATGTCATTTTACTAGCAAAGCGTCCAGATTCTTAATGGAGGCTGAGATCGATGACTACACAATTGTAGGTTTAGTTGATACAGGTGCTTAATTAACACTCATGTGTGATGATGTGTTTGCACAGTGTTTCGCACATCATGAAATTGACACTAAGGATATTATCGATTGTTATGGTTTCGCTGAAATGGTTCTATACCATCCTTAGGTCACGCACAACACAATACGTTCGATTCAAAACTCCTCATGATGTACCCAACGGTACTGAGCTATTGTTTGAACCTGAACCAATAGGCAAACGAGAAGATCCGTTTATCGCCCCAAGTGCGATGGTTAAGGTTAGCGATCAAAGTTTCTTTATACCAGTCACGAACGTCAGCGATAGTCCGTGCCGCCTTCACGACCTTACGCGCATGGGTAGAGTGTCAGAAGACGTTGACGCTAACGAAGTTATTCTCGATCGCGAAACTGCACTACAACATGTCGAGTCACTGTCGACCGTCGATCAAATCAATCAAAACAACAACAAACTGTCTGTCGAAATCGCAAATGTTAATCGACATGACAAACGTCAACAACGGGCTGAACAAGTCACTCGTTTCTGTCAATCATTGAAGCACCAGTTGCAACAAACATCCAATGTCGATTTGCCAGAAAAACTTAACTTTAACGATACTGATCTCGACGAATATGAGAAAGTTATTAAAGATCATGTTGCATAGCGCATGATGCAAATGACACTTTCAGGTTTGCTTATGGAATTCTGTTTGTGGTATCTTGACGACGTGATCATATATTCGCCAACAATCTGGGATCACTATTATGACATCAACCAAGTATTTCAGCGACTACGTGATGCTTGTCTTAAAATCAAACCCAGCAAGTGCGACTATGCGAAAAAATATTATTTTTAGGTGATCAAATATCAGAAGACGGTTTAGCGCCAAATCCTGAAAAAGGTTAAGGCAATTTTAGAGAGCCCAATACCATAGACGGCCACTGATGTCCATGCTTTTTTAGGTCTCACCGGCTATTATCGTCAATTCATCAAAACTACTGCACAATCGCAAGTCCACTTTACGATTTAACACACGGTAAGCTTAAGAAAGTCCAATTAAAAGAACGCTGGACTATAGACTGTCAAAACGCATTTGATGCGTTGAATCGACATCTAACTGAAGCACCAATACTAGCGTATCCGGACTTTACCAAGCCGTTTGTTCTATATACTGACCCAGCGATACTGGATTAGGTTATATTAGCTCAAAAAAGCCTTGACGGTAAAGAACGTGTGTTGTGCTATGGCAGTCGTAAATTAACCGACGCCGAAACGCGTTATGCGATCACTGAAAAAGAGTGTCTCGCTGTTGTCAAGGCGCTAACACAAATTCGTCCATATTTTCTTGGCAATTATACAACAATTATAACTGATCATTCGGCTTTGGTTCAAAAAGCAAAGCTCAACAATCAGCTTTGTCTATTGCTCGTGCACGTGATAGATATATTGCCGCACATATCGACGCTGTAGAACGCAGTGATCATACATATGTTCGCGGTCCGGCTGCATTACCATCAAACGTGATACAGCCTCCAACACAAGAAAATTATGTGTTGGTTGACAATAATTTAGTAGGGTGCCTTGACGCCGAAAGAGCGGACAACACTGCTACTGGTGAAAATAATATTGCAGAGTGCCTTGACGCCGAAAAAGCGGAAGACGCAACTGCTGGAAATAATAATAATTATATAAATAATAATACTAACGTGCAACGACCACAACAAGGTTTAAATGTCTATATGGAACATTTTTCGACGGTATCACCATGGGATAAAACTCAATTAGTCGACGCACAGCGTCATGATGATAAACTTAAAAAGTTGATTCAGTATCTTGAAACACAAGAAATGTCAGAAGGCATCGATCGCATCGAAAAGCGATGGATCTTAGATCCTGAACCGTATTATGTCATATTCTATGAAGTTTTGTTTCACATTGCAAGACCAACGCGTCCAGCAACAATCGATTTTGCCGAATTGCAAGTCGTTGTTCCTGAAAATTTGCGCCTACCGTTACTTGAACAATATCATAGTACCAAGTACGATGGTCATGTAGATGCAAAGAAGGTATTTTGTAAGTTGACACGTAAGTTTTATTGGCCAAGCTGTATGAAAGACATTTCAGATTTTATAGAGACATGTATTCCGTGTTCTCGTTTTCGACAAGGTCCAAATCGCAAAGGACCATTACAACCAATTCAGCCAATTTTTCCGTTTCACATGATCGGAATCGATTTTGTAGGTCCATTGGCTGAAACACCATCTGGAAATAAATATATACTACGTGTCGTTGACTATTTCCCAAAATGGGCAGAAGCGTACGCAACGCCAGATCAAACTGCCTTGACGGTAATAAATATCATCATAAATGAGTGGATCCCAAGACATGGCGTTCCACGCATTATATTGTCCGACCAGGGATCAGCGTTTATTTCAGAGCTATCTGAATTGACGGAAATCAGAACGCGTATTGCATATTCAGCGCCTTATCACCATCAGGCAAACGGTTTAGTTGAGCGCTGGAATCAAACATTGGTTAAACTGTATGAAAGACATTTCGGATTTTATAGATACATGTATTCCGTGTTCTCGATTTCGACAAGGTCCAAATCGTAAAGGACCATTACAACCAATTCAGCCAATCTTTCCGTTTCATATGATCGGAATCTATTTCGTAGGTCCATTGGCTGAAACACCGTCTGGAAACAAATACATATTATACTGCCTTGACGGTAATAAATATTATCATGAATGAGTGGCTCCCACGACATGGCGTTCCACGTATTATATTGTCTTACAAGGGATCAGCGTTTATTTCAGAGTTATTTAAATCTGAATTGACAGAAATCGGAACGCGCATTGCATATTCAGCGCCTTACCATCATCAGGCAAACGGTCTAGTAGAGCGCTGGAACCAAACATTGGTTCACATTCTTCGTCCGCTGTCCGAAAAATACGGTTCAGCGTGGGATACATTACTCAACGCTGCGTTGTTCGCATATCGCACAATTCCGCATGCAACCACAGGTCAAACGCCCTACTTTATGGTGAAAACCAAATATATCCGGTACAGACAAAAGTTACACAGGACCAGGGTGCAACCGGAATTACGGTTCCGGCATTTTTTCACCTTCCGGTTCCGGTTCCGGTAAATTTTTACCGGATTTAAAAATTCCGGTATTATAATTTGGCCGTTTTCTTAACTTTGCTAATTTTTAAGAATCTCTCTTGAAAGCCACTTGTACTCCGAATATAAGCCATTGATGGTGGATTTCACTTCAGTCGATGATGAAAATCTAAAATACAACAAATAAAATGAATACCTATGTTCGACTAAGGTTATTTCACAAATAATAGAGCAAAAAATAAGATTAAAATGAAATTTTTGGTGAAATGCATTTTTCACTTTCCGGTTCCGGTAAAATTTTCAAATTCCGGTTCCGGTTCCGGTTCCGGTAAATTGTAATTCCGGTTGCACCCTGCACAGGACATATACGTTTCGCAATTATTTGAGGAATTAACTCGCGCATGGGCTGAGGCAGCTTATCACATCGAACAAACACAAATGAATTATAAATATTATTTTGACAGGCGCGCTCGCACGTGTAAGTTTCAGGTTGGCGATCTCGTGTTGATGAAGAAAATCCAACTACTCGATCCAAAGCAAATCACCAACAATTTCATCCGGAGTTCGAAAGATTGTACCGTGTTGTCGACGTGAAAGATCCCAACATCAAGTTGATTCCTGTTGGTACACCATGCAGATCTCCAAAGTGGTATAACAAGAAACAGTTTAAATTGTTTTCAGACTCTGTTGAGGATTACACAAACTATGAGCGTAAGCTTAGGACTGGCCACCGCGAAGCCTCAGATAATATCGATGCATTATGCGGCCCATGCAAATGCAGTTTCAACACTGAAGCCACACGTGGATTAAAGAAAACTTGGATTCAGTGCGATTATTGTCTAGAGTGGTATCATATGGAGTGTGTTAATTTAACTGAGGAACCGCCGCATGCGGTATGGCATTGCTCTAAGTATGAGCACCTGTTAGTAGATCCACAATGCCTATATGGTCGGCATGCCTTTATGTTTAATTGCGTTTCAGTTATGCACATTTTAGTTTCACAATAATTTCAGTTTCAAATAACCACTCTTTATTTTAAAATAACCAACAAATCAAAACTAAACAATAAAATCAATACTATCAGTTTGCATGTGAGCATGGGACACATTAACCATAAAAATTGTCAATTTACCAAAAATTGTTGGAGCGGGTTAGGCCCTCGTCCATATACACAGCGTGCGTTTATGTATGTATTCAGTATATGTTTCACTGGATTGCTAGCTTGCGCCTATTTAACAATAGCCATCACTACGTGTGCACTTAGTTATTCACAATTGCTAGCAATTAGCGTAGGTAAGCAATCACCAACCCAGTATTGCTGCCCCACTAAGTGTTGCTTTTGCTATTTGTTTCAGTGCTATAGTATTACAGGCTTCTCCACAGCGAGGGGCTGCCCAGCACTTTTCGAAATTTTCATTCCCCCCGGCAAAAATTTTTCCGCCCCCCCTAAAGGCCCCCCGGCGAATTTTCGGCCGCCCCCAGCAAAATGCTCCCCTACAAATACCGGTAGTAACTCAATAATGAGCTGAAAAAAGCACAATTATATAAAGACCGTTTCAGGGCATACAGCATTCGAAAGTACCTTGCAGCAACAAGTTCAATTCGTCTGAGCCTTATGACAAACTGAAGCTGTGACTAATTTATAAAGTATATGTTAGTCACAGTTTCAATTATAGATTATTTATTTTTTATATAATTGTGTTTCTTTCAACTTCTTGTAAAGTTGTCAGTAATATTAGTTAAAATTATTGTTATTAGCGTTTGCGCGGAATTTATGTGATGTTGAGCGATGAGTAATCTTCAGTTGAGTTGGAAACACGATCTAAAATAAAAAATGGTCCAAAATGTCGGCTTGCAACGCCCCCCGGCGGAAATTTTCAAGCTGTGGAGAAGCCAGTATTATATGCTTTATAGTGCTAATCAACGCTAGTCGTTTTCACTTGCTGTGTTATACCGCTTTAGTCTTCCAACGCGTTATAACTATGGACGATGACAATCCATTTCGTAACGAGAGACCTGGTTTTGTTGTCGAACGAGTTCCGCGCAACGAATTGCATCCAAAACATCCAGCTCGTGTTGCAGCATATACATTTCCTAACCGCGATTGGTGGTTAATTACGAACATCCAGACATGTTGGAACCGTGCATGCAATTATTGACCAACACACGCACCAACATCTACAGTTGTGATATCGAAGGATTCAATTTTAGCGCGAAACAGCGACGTACGATGTCCATTCTCCAAGATCCGTTAAACGCGCATTTCATTCCGCAGTCGTGCCGTTCGTTTTTACAGCTTGATTGGTTGGTTCAACCAGCTATACCAGTTTGGAATGTTCGCGCACGCACGTTGCAGATAGCCAACACAGAAAATTTGGTTATCAATTTCGACTTTGCTGCATTTGGAACTGAGTGCCCTGACGCTCTTTATCAATTCTTGTCGAACTCATATTACACCAAATTATGGAGGAGTTTTAAAAATGACAAAAACGGAATACGCATCACAGGACATTATGCTACATGACTTACTAATTGGACACTACACACGATTTCGTGACATACTACTTAACCGTAACAGTCCAAACCAAGCTTGGCATACATGGTTGGACATGGTACGCCGCTATCTTCTACCACGATTACATGTCGAAGCTAATCCGATAGGTAGCCTTGACGCCTTACAAAAACAGAAGCAACGATACTACGACGAATGTATCAAGGCTGGACTGTAAATTGCACAGACTGGGCATCCAGGGGTTCATCCTGTATTTTAGCGATATCAATGGACAATTACAAGCCAAACAAATACCAAACACAATGACAGATGAAAAATTATAGACTTAACTTGGAAACGTAACATACCAGACTTTTATGCAGAGTACATAAAAGAAAAGATTGGAGACAAGGACTACCTGACATACCATATTACGATTTACCGGAAGATTTACAACAATCTGTTCCGTGGTATAGAGACCCAGACACTGAAAAAGCACAAGACTATTACTAATCTAAAACAATACACCAAGACGGTATTTCACACATTGACTAAGCAGAAATTTTGAAACTAGAATTAGGGATCGACCGAATCCGAGATCCGGATCCGGGCCGGATCTCTGCAATTTTTAAGATCCGGTAAAATAAACTACCGGATCTCATGATCCGAAATTTGACATACAAACAAAAACATACAAATATTGGTGTATGTATTTCAACTATGCGTACGTAATCTAATAAGCACTGTGTGAGCATTAATGCTTTGTTGGAATGTCAGGTTAATGACATCCACGTGGAGACCAGTGTTGTTGCGGAAGAAGAACAAACTTAAAAATTTTAAAGACTTCTTTTTAGTTGCTTTAAGTTTTGTTGACTAATTTTGCGAAACAATCAGTTGAACTTTTTGTATTTTATATACGTTAGGTATTGAAAAATTATCTAGCTAGTAAGATCAGGATAAAACATGCGTTTATAAACTATTCTTAACGACTATAGTGAACTATGTCACGACGTAACATACGTGTACCAGAAAAATTACAACAACGTAAAGCGGTGAAACGTACTCGTCCACCATCTCCGACGCAACAGACTATTTACTACGGTAAGAAAGGACGTATTATTACTTTTGATAAAGCACCGGCTTCACCGCGCCGGTCTCTACAGATCGTTGAGAGTGTTAAAAGCCCTCAACCAACAACATCGAAATGTGCGACTGCCTTTACGGTCGACGAAAATTGGACAACAAACTCTAGCAGAACGTTTACCTGAACGACCACCACCAAAACCGGGCTTAAGAAAGTACATTGATATACATACTGGCGAAATGCTAGCACGTGAAATACCACGTCGATACCCAGAATTTGAATATCCATTTTTCGACGGTGAACGGTTGTGGCAACAACAAGAACAGTTCCAATTTCACTTACCAGCTATGTATTTTTTGATGTATCAACCACCTAGATTTAAGGACAACCAGACTGATTGGTTACGTGTACGCATCGCAGAAATTGCTAACAAATTTAAGGAAGAACTACAGAACAATTTAGTACAACGTATAGCAACTACGACAAACCGTGACTTTATGGACCAGTTATGTGCTACAGAAGCATACTTTATTGAAACATCACATAAAACTGGTGTATTAGAATTAACAGACACACATTACATTGACGCGTTGCGAACTTTGGCTGCATTTGTACGTGATAGAGTTATCCGCGTGATCGGACGTTGCGATCGAAACATGTTTTTACCATGGGTGGCAACAGCACCGTTATCGCCGGTAAAAATGGAACTATTAATAAAAACTAGCGAACGTTTCCGTAATAACGCACAGTTGATACAACGCTTTTTTACAATTACACTTTCCAGCAACAAGTTACTGGAACCAACGACGGACATTTGACTACATGATCCTGGACTATGACGAAGCCAAACTAATGCCCCCGAAGAGGATGCGTCTACGATCGTGGGGGTACACGCGGAATCTGGCCAGCCAGGCCAGTGGAAGCAACAAAACGTCCTCAAGACCCAGCGTTCACGTATGGAATGGCTGTATCGAATCCAGTGGGTTTTCCCGTTGCGGACCTGGTAAGCCAGCCTGGCTGGTCCGCATGAATCTGATGATGGCTGGCGACGTCCACCCGAACCCTGGGCCGGTTCGGTGGCCCTGTGGAGGCTGCAGTAAATCCACAGGAGGCAGGCAGAAGCTACCCGTTGTCAACTGTATCGAATGCAAGCTCTGGTTTCACATGAACTAAGTGTCCCCAGGACTGATGCGGACGGGACATCTACTCTGGACTGGCGATGTCATGGCTGTCAACCAGTCCCCGCTCCACCAGCGACCCAAGTCACCCGGAAGGTGAAGCCGACCAAGAAGCAACGCCGGAAGTTCCGTGAGAGCCAAGGTGCGCCAATGGGCGGCGCTCAAGCAGAGCCGGGAAATGGGAAATCGACACCCTCGCCCAAGCAGGCCAAAAACGAGTATGTAGTGCTGCAATGGAACTGCAACGGTATACGATCCAAACTCCCACTACTCGAGAAGATGATTGCAGACCACAATCCTGCGATAGTAATGTTGCAGGAGACAAAGGTTTCGAAGGATGCCGCCTTCCGGGCCCCGCGCGGTTACAACCTACTCCGCAAGGACCGTACTGTCAACCGAAACGACAGTGCTCGAAAAAACCAAGCGCAAGGCGGAGTGTGCATGCTAATTGATAGCGCACTCAACTATGAAGAACTGAGTACCGGAGTCGTGCACCGAGATGACAACACCACCGAGTACAACGCGGCTAATGTGGAGGTTCCTGGAATGAAGCCTCTGCGGTTGGTGAACCTGTACATTCCACCTATCCGCAGCTCAGCGGACGATACCCGAGTCGACAACTTCGACCCCGAAGCCATCGTGGTCACGAAGCGCACGTTTTTGGGTGGTGACTTCAACGCACATGCCGCCACGTGGGACCCCAACCACGAAGAAGATGCGCGTGGGAGGCTAATAGAGGAGTGGATGGTTGACAAAGAACTCGTACCTGGCAACACCGGCGAACCGACCAGGATAAACCGTGGAACTGGCGGTGGAAGCGCCCCCGACGCAACGATCTACCATAGCAGCTGGTTTGGCCTCGTTCGTTGGGAGCTGCTGGATGACCAGTGTTCTGATCATCTGCCGATCAAGTGGTCATTGTCCGCGAACACCATCAAACAGCGTCGCCAGAAAACCAAGTGGTGCTACAGAAAGGCAGACTGGCGCAGGTTCAAAGAGCAGTCCGAGGCAGGATTCAACGACTTCCCAGTGCCGGAGAAGGTTGGCGAATCGTACTCCCACTTCAAACGCATAGTACTCTGCGCAGCAAGCTCCTCAATACCCAAAGGCTCCAGAGCAAACCCCAAGCCATGGTGGAACGACCGAATGACAGAACTGGCCCAGCAACGCAAAGATCTGAGGAGTGAGGCACACTCCAGCGACGAAAAGCGAGTTCAGTTCAACCGAATCTCAAAGGCCACCACCAAGGAAGCCAACTGTCTCAAAGCGGAAACATTCCGTCAAGCCATGACCGAGCTGGATCCACGCAGGAACACCAAGGAAGCGTTCAGTGTGCTCCACAACATCGATGGAAAAGGGAGATCTGAGCACCCCGCTACCCCCCTGATCAGGGGCCAAACGGTTCTCCGCACTGACCGAGCGAAAGCAGAGGGGTATCTAAAAGAGTACACGAAGGTGTCTGATATCGGCGTCACGAAGCAAGATCGGCGGGAAATGCATCCGACGATATGGGCGCTGAATAGTCAATGCAGCCACTGCGCCGATGACCCTAACGGCCCTTGCACCCCATTCTCCCACGGGGAGCTACAACACGCCCTGAACCGGCTCAAGCTCGGGAAAGCTGAAGGTGCCGACGGGGTCTCGAATGAGATGCTGCGACACCTGGGACAGAAGGGGTTAGAAAACCTGCTAGCCATTATCAACCTGAGCTGGCGAAGCAAAGAAGTCCCCGCTGACTGGAGAAGGGCCACGATCATTCCAATCTTGAAGATGGGCAAGCCACCAGGGGCACTTGGCTCCTACCGCCCAATTAGCCTTACATCCTGCGTGGCAAAGTTGATGGAAAGGCTGGTCCAAGAACGGATGATGTATTTACTCGAGTCTCGAAAGATGCTAAACCACAACCAGGCTGGATTTAGAGCCCTACATTCCACCGAAGATCAGTGCATGAGAATCGCGCAAGAGATAACAGATGGGTTCAATGACAAGCCGTTCAAGCGGACTGTCATGGTGTTGGTGGATTTCAAAAGAGCGTTCGACACGGTCTGGAAGCCTGCCCTGTACCAGAAGATGCTTACACTTGGACTCCCGGGCTGCTACGTGCAGTGGGCGCGCAGTTTCCTCAGCGATTGCTACGCCAAGGTCTCCTACGGTGCTTCAGAAAGCCAATACGGGAAATTCTATGAAGGACTCCCACAAGGAGCCGTAACGTCGCCGAGTTTCTTCCTGTGCTTCATCAATGATATTGCCGAAGGTATGCGTGCCGGCGTTGGTGTCTCCCTGTTCGCCGACGATCTGGCGCTATGGACACAGGACATTGACAAGGAATCTGCCAACGAACTTATGCAAGAGGCGATAGAGGTGCTAGAACGATGGTCGCACAAGTGGAAACTCTCCATCAGCGCGGAGAAGACTGAAATCACGTTTTTCAGTCACTGGCCGAAAGAGGCCTCCTGGCGACCCCATGTCAAACTGTTTGGCACAGAAATTAACTACAACCCTACCCCAACCTTCTTGGGAGTTACCTTTGATCGTCAGCTTACTTTTGGTGCCCATATCGAAAAGATCAAGAAGAAGATGGTTAGCCGGACCAAAGTGCTGAGTGCAGTTAGAGGCCGTACATGGGGATGGTGGAAAGACGACCTGAGAATGGTCTATGTATCGTACGTCAGGTCGGCAGCCGACTACTGTGCTGCTGCGTGGGCGGCCAGGACATCCGAATCCCAGCTTGGAAAGATTGATGTTGCTCAAAACGCTGCTGTTCGTGCCATTTCAGGGCTTACCCGACATACCCCGGTCGAAAATGCGCTCATCGAAGCTAACCTGGTGCCATATAAAGTTCGTGCCTCTGAACTGACCGCCATAGCCTATGAGAAGGCTCTGCGTATGCCTCACGGGCACCCTAGGCGGGTCGCTGCCGAGAATGACGTGAGAGACCGGCTATCCCGCGGTAACTGGAGAGACATGGCGAAGAAAATAGTCAACCAAACCGCTCTGGTCGACTTACCTCGAGAACGACTTCATCCGCACTCGTACGCCCCCCCCGTTGGAAAGTGGTGGCGAAGCCCACGTTTAACCCGGCACTGGATGAACTGGTAAGGAGGTCCGAACCGGGCCACCGGAAGCGCATAGTGACTGAACGGACCATTGAAGGACTCCACGGTGCCGCGATTGATATCTACACGGATGGCTCGGTAGTGGACTTCAACTGGAACGGCGGAGGCGGAGTGCTACTGTTGATGCATGACGAGCAAAACGCCGCGATGGAAATTGTGACCCCGGCTGGCGCACTAACGTGTAGTTTTCGCGCCGAGATGTGCGCGATCCACGCAGCCCTTAGCAGAGTCCGGGAAATCCAACGCCAAGGAATACTACCGGTCAACGGAAGAATCAACATCTTCACCGACTCCAAATCAGCGGTAGAAAAGCTGGCTGCGGGCCGCTGCCAACAGCAGGAACTCGCACGCGACATATGGAAGCTGCTGGACGAGATTGCCGCTAACGGTGGCTGCGAAGTAACCATTCAATGGGTTCACTGCGGCGTTCCAGGCAACGAGGCCGCGGACGACATCGCGAAGAGAGCAACGGCACTGAGTCAGTCCGACGTCCCCATAGATATGAACACGGCAAAGGCTACCGTGAAGAAGCATATCGCCAAACGATGGTACGCCAGCAATGCAGCAAAATCCCGCGTACCTGGCGCCAAATATGTGCCCAGAACCCCAGAGCTTGCACTGTCGAAAAAAGAAGAAACGCTCCTGAGCAGACTACGATGTGGCGGTTACACCCCGGAGCTCGCGTGGTACAGGAACTTCATCACGCGGCGAAACCCAGAGCCAGAGTGCTCCCTCTGCACCCGATGCGACCTTCAAGAAGACGAAACCATGGAACATCTAATGAAGACATGCCCCGCAACTGCAGCTAAGCGGTGTTCGACGCCCCAGAAAAAGCCGTGCAATTCCTACGTGAAGTCGGCGTCCTGCAGAGTCTACCTGCGGACGTCGGCCGCCTATGAGCTAACGCTCAACGCGCCTGGCACTCACAACAACACAACAAGCCAAACTAATTGGCTTATCACAACAACGATTACGTGCTATGGAAAAAGAACTGAAGGACGCGACACGAATCATACGTATCGTTACGTTCCGCCACCTTCGTCCGTTAGTCGCTAAAGCGTTAGCCGCTATATGCGACTATCGGCACGAATGGACACAGTAAACCATAGCACAAGGGTTGCAAAGTAGCGCCCATATTATTTTATAACGCCTTGACGTCGTTTATTTTAAATAAAAACTAAACATAACAAAATAACCATACACAACAATAAAACAAACCATGATTATGACGTTTACCGGATTTGACACTTAGGGACCGACCGAATCCGAGGTCCGGATCCGAGCCGGATCTCTGCAATTTTTAATTTGATACATATACAAACAAAAACATACCAACTTTGTGTATGTATTTCAACTATGCGTACGTAATCTAATAAACACTGTGTGAGCATTAATGCTTTGTTGCAATGTCAGGTTAATGACATCCACGTGGAGACCAGTGTTGTTGCGGAAGAAGAACAAACATAAAAAATTTAAAAACTTTTTTTAGTTGCTATAAGTTTTGTTGACTAATTTTGCGAAACAATCGGTTGAACTTTTTGTTACGTACAATGTCGACTTTTACCCTTGATGCTTCGGCGTCGGGTACGTCGTTCTCTATTGACACTATACCAATATTGTACATTACGTACAATGTCGACTTTTACCCTTGATGCTTCGGCGTCGGGTACTGCCACTGTACTGCTTGAGTCTCACTTATAGACCGGCCTCTGCAGTTGGCTTTACGAGCAACATCGCGTTGTCTCGATTCTGGTGGTGGCCGCATGCAACGTCACCATATGCATAACATAGTATACTTTCGCACACTATTCTTACACAAAGCCTTGACGTAATGGCATAACAGTTTCGGGACGTCTGCGGTCATTGGTAATTTATCACCTGGCAATTCGTTTCGTTTGTTCGTATTACTTACATTATTTCGTTGTCATTCGAATGTGCCAGTGGCTACAATGGCAATGCAACAAACCGCATCGTCCAGCGTATTGTTTGTTATGTTCGCGTATTAGGTACTTGTCGTTCGCATTATATTCGTTTCATTGGGCATGTTATTCGTTATCGGACTTATTGTTGGCAAAAAGGTAATGCAGGACAGTTGGTTTTATTATGGGGTTTCAGGTGCTCTGAAGAGCCAATGCATTATAATTGAGTATCAGGTGCTCGGAAGAGCGAAGCAGGGTATCAGGTGCTCGGAAGAGCGAAGCAGGGTATCAGGTGCTCGGAAGAGCGAAGCAAAATTACTCCTCTTTTTAGGTCATCCAGTCTTTGCATGCCAAGGGACGGCATGAGCTGAGTGATGGATGTCGGGTGGGGCCCCAGTGTGCACTCTGTGTCACACTGGTGCTCACCGTCGGAATTCCTCGACCTCTAGCTATGTTTTTTCCCTTGGTGTGCAATCTCAGTCGTCTCAGTCTCGGTCAGAGTATCGTGATTTGTATATCAGTACATTGCACATTCCCATTTCTGCAAATTCTTCCCCTTCTGACCCTTTCGTGCCAGTTCCTACATGACATATTTCTTGTGATCTTATATAGGCTTATTTTCATGTTTTCAGGCGTCCCCTTCCAGTTTCCTACTAATTTCAAGGTGCTCATTCCATTTCGCACCTCTATTTCTGCCAACTCTGCCCCAATTGTGTCTTATTTACCATATTCTGTTGATTTCATTATTATCGAATTATTATCAGTTTTTGGGTATTCTAAGGATCGCGTAGCTAGTAAACGTGCTTACATAATTTCAACCGAAAACACATAATTCTTGCCTTGACGGCGGAACAATAAAAAGGATAAAATCGGAATAGGCGTATTTTCATTAGTTGAAATAGTAATTTTCAGGCCTAGGAAACGGTTACTTATAATTTTCGTAATTTGTGCATTATTGTTGTTATTGTGCCCGTACGTAATTTAGTTGGCGGTCCCGTAGGCTGTGTGTTACAGAATTTGCCCATATTTCGCGTAGTTATCGCATTTTCCCGAAGCTTTTAACTGCTATAATGCTTTTCGGCCGTATGGCCCTCGTCCAAAAGCTATAATTACCAAAGCCAGGGAAATTGGCAATTCAGTATAAGCGGGACTAACGGGCTTGTGTTTCGTATTTTGTGTTGATTACTTGCCCACCAAGAATAAAGCGGATAAAGTGTCATTTAGACCTATACGAGCCGTAGGAAAATCTAAACTTGTGTTAAAACTGTTCCAGGATCAACACGAAACTATATCATACCCGCCTTCAAATCGGTCGAAAAATCCCGTTTTTGACCAGTCCACCTTACAAACGTTCAAAAAGTTCATTTGAAAAGCTCAAAAAGTCAACCGTAGCGCAGTCTCGAGTGAGTGCCTGGATTGGTGGGCAAACCAAATTTGGCAGGGGACTAGGTGGAGCAGAAGAACTCCTCAACCCCCATCAAACCCAGTACCTTACTCCCAGGTTCCAGATGTCAGACCACCATTTCACGGTATTTAGTTTGCAAGTTTTCACAAAAGACTAGCTATGTCACTTATACTACTAAATCAAGATCGCCCATAGAGACTGTCAAAATTTAGAAGGCGGTACAGAGCACAGGTTTGATACAACAGGCAAAACACTGTTTTCCTGCTTGGAACTTGATTTTCATAACTTGATAAAATTTACTATAAGCACAGCTACTCTATATAAAGGACTTATATGGCTGTGCAAGTCCTTCAAAAAGTTTGCTAAACACTAAACATTAAGAACTGCGTCATGACTACATGTCGCTGCCATTACAACCAATGGCGGATCCATGGAGGGGCACCCCGGCCGTGCCCTCCCCCAACAGCATCTCAACAAAAATTATATAGAGTGTCAATTGCTGTTCTACGCTTTTCCGTAATTAGCAGGTGGTTCTAACTCATTCAAAAACAGAAACAGATGTTGCTGAAGCTGACTGGCTTTTCCTTTTACAAAATTGAATTGGCTTCCGAATCCGAGCCTTTAAACTTGTGCCTGTGTGAAAACAAATCTGAACCTATGTTGCCACCCGGTTGTTTAAGTATAAATTGCGTTGATGCGTTTTTATTATTTGCGATTCATCTCAATTGAACGAACGTAAAGAAGTCAATTTTATGGCAATAGTTCGTGGTTTCGGTGTGGGTCAAAAATAAGTTTATTACCTGTGAAATTCCCCCCCCCTTGTGAGATGCTGGATCCGCCACTGATTACAATAGTTTCTAATTCTGGTTTGTGGTAATATAATAAAAATTCGTGATTCGATTAATACTTAGCTAGTATTATTTAGGCAGCGCGTGATTTCAGGTGTAAATAACTATTCGAACAGAGCCGCCAATCGGAAGCCATGGTTTATCTCACTTGTCAGCACCACTGACACGTAGAGCAAATGTGACTAGTCTAAATTGAATTGAAATTCCTGTATTGCATTGTGGTCGATGGAAATTAAGAGATTTTACAAATATGTGATGTTAAAAATTCAGTAATTTCATTCGTATTAGTGTAAGGTCTGGACTGGTCAAAAACGGGGATTTTTGACCGATCCGAAGGCGGGTATGGTCTAGTTTCGGGTTGATCCTGGAACAGTTTTAACACGATTTAAACACTCCTATGGCTCGTGCGAGTCTATACAACACTGTTTCAGGGTTTACTAGTAACGCACAAGTAAGTAACACAAAATATGAAACACAAGCCCGTTAGTCCCACTGCTGCTAACTTGCCAATTTTCCCTGTTTCTGATGGTTATAGCTTTTGTACGAGGGCCATGCGGCCAAAAAGCACTATAGAAATTATGAGTATTGGGAAACTGCAATTTGTAAGCGAAAAGTGGGCAAGATCCGTCAGACACAGCCTACAGGACCGCTACCTAGATCGCGTCCGGGCACAATTATAACAATAAAATACAAATTACAAGACTTGCAAATATACGTCTACCAGGCCTAGAAATTACTACGTTTACCAAGTAAAGTATGCTGATTCCGATTAAATGTTTTTTACTACTCCGTCAAGGCGAGATTTGTATACGCTAAGCTTACCGAGAATAATATTGCGTTTTACGTATATGTTAGTAAATCATCCGAGCACTCACACTAGCTAAGCTATCATTATTCTACCGCTAAACTCCATAATAATGAATAATAATGAGAATCCACAGAATATGGCAAATAAGACATAATTAGGACAGAATTGGCAGAAATAGAGGTGCGAAATGGAATGAGCACCTTGAAATTAGTGGGAAATGGGAAATGGACGCCTGAAAACATGAAAATAAGTGTATACGAGATCACAAGAAATATGACTTGTAGGAACTGGCACAAAAGGGTCAAGGGGAAAAGAATTTGCAGAAATGGGGATGCGCAACGCACTGAGCGCATAGAATTTGGTCAGAAAATGGGGTTTTGAGTACCTGAAAAGACAATATGAAATATATATAAAAATACACGTAACTCACATAAGCGAAATTGACAGAACTAGGACTAAGTTTGACAAGAATTTGGCAGAAAACTTAAAGCACAGTAGTTTTACAAATGAGCAACAGTATGGCAAGGCCAAAAAGATACCGGTTAAGTACAAATCACGATACTAGGATCGAGACCGAGACGGCTGGAATTCGCATGCCACAGAAACGACATAACTAGGCGCTCAAGGGACGCCGAGGATGGGCCCCAAAGCACAGTAGTTTTACAAATGAGCAACAGTATGGCAAGGCCAAAAAGATACCGGTTAAGTACAAATCACGATACTAGGATCGAGACCGAGACGGCTGGAATTCGCATGCCACAGAAACGACATAACTAGGAGCTCAAGGGACGCCGAGGATGGGCACCAGTGTGGCACAGAGTGCACACTGGGGCCCCACCCGACATCCATCTCACTCAGCTCATGCCGTCCCATGGCATGCAAAGACCGATTGACCTGAAAGAAGCAATGGTTATGCATCTACATAGAGGTAAATGAAAAAAATGGTGGATTGTTTATTTGAGTTCTTTGGCGAATGTTTATATGTTTGCTTCTTTAATTTAATGGTTTTTATTTCTTTGGTTTAACTGGCTTCGCGTTTTAGAGCCCTAAAAGTTTGCTTCGCTCTTCCGAGCACCTGATACCCTGCTTCGCTCTTCCGAGCACCTGATACCCAATTATTATGCATTGGCTCTTCCGAGCACCTGAAAACCCCATAGTAAAACCCAATTGTACTGTATTACCTTTTTGTAACCAATAAGTCCAATAACGCATAAAATGTTCAATAAACGAATAAAACGAACGACAAGTAATACGTGAACATGACAAATACTACGTTGGACGCTGCGGTTTGGTGTATTGACACTGTAGTCACTGGCACAACCAAAAGAACATTGAAATGACGTAATAATAGTGACCATGCGATGAAACCGTTTGCCAAGTGATACATTTGTCGCAGACCGCAGACGTCCTGAAACTATGAATAATACACATTATAGTTACAGTACAATGCAAATATTTTGGGTTTTATTGCCATTACGTCAAGGCTTTGTGTAAAATAGTGTGTGAAAGTATACTATGTTATGCATATGGTGAAATTGCATGCGGCACCCACCATAACCGAGACAACGCGATGTTGCTCGTGAAGCCAACTGCAGAGGCTGGTCTATAAGCGAGACACAACAGTACAGAGGCAGTACCCGACGCCGAAGCATCAAGGGTAAACGTCGACATTGTACATAATGTACAATATTGGTATAGTGTCAAGTCCGGTGGACGTCATAATCGTGATTTCTTTTATTATTGTGTCTGTTTGTTTTGTCAAGTTTAGTTTTTAGTTAAAATACAAAAACGTCAAGGCTTTATAAATTAATATGGGCGCTTTTTTGCGACCCTTGTGCTATGGTTTACTGTGTACATTCGTGCCGATAGTCGCATATAGCGGCTAACGCCTTAGCGACTAACGGACGAAGGTGGCGGAACGTAGCGATACGTATGATTCGTGTCGCGTCCTTCAGTTCTTTTTCCATTGCACGTAATCGTTGTTGTGGTAAGCCAATTAGTTTGGCTTCGTCATAGTCCAGGATCATGTAGTCAAATGTTCGTCGTTGGTTCCAGTACTTTGTTGCTGGAAAATGTAATTGTAAAAAGCGTTGCATTAGTTGTGCGTTGTTACGAAAACGTACACTAGTTCGCATTAATAATTCCATTTTAACCGGTGATAATGGTGCTATGAAAATCTAAAATACAACAAATAAAATAAATACCTATGTTCGACTAAGGTTATTTCACAAATAATATAGCAAAAAATAAGATTAAAATGAAATTTTTGGTGAAATGCATTTTTCAATTTCCGGTTCCGTTAAAATTTTCAAATTCCGGTTCCGGTAAATTGTAATTCCGGTTGCACCCTGGTTGTAATGCGTTGTGCTAGACTTTTCTGCAGTTCTTTCTTAAATTTGTTAGCAATTTCTGCGATGCGTCCGCATAACCAATCAGTCTGGTTGTCCTTAAATCTAGGTGGTTCATACATCGAAAAATACATAGCTGGTAAGTGAAATTGGAACTGTTCTTGTTGTTGTTGCCACAACCGTTCACCGTCGAAAAAGGGATAGTCAAAGTCTGGGTATCGTCATGGTATTTCACGTGCTAATATTTCGCCAGTGTGTATGTCAATGTACTTCGTTAAGTCCGATTTTGGTGGTGGTCGTTCAGTTAAACGTTCTGCCAGTGTTTGTTGTCCAACTTAGTCAGTTGTTGTTGGTTCGTCGACCGTAAAGGCAGTCGCAGATTTTGATGTTGTTGGTTGAGGGCTTTTACTACTCTCAACAGGTTGTAGAGATCGGCGCGGTGATGCCGGTGCTTTGTCAGAAGTAATACGTCCTTTCTTACCATAGTAAATAGTCTGTTGTGTTGGAGATGGTGGACGTGCACGTTTTACCGCTTTCCGTTGTTGCAGTTTTTCTGGTACACGTATGTTACGTCGTTTACAAAGTTCACTATAGTCACTTATTACAGTTTCTAAGGAGTATTGTCAATGTTAGCCTGAGCGTCAAGGCGCTTTTGCATAGATGTCATTTGAGTTTGCATTTCCTCAAGATGTTCTTTAAGTCGTTCGATGTTTGTTGTTGTGTTACTAGCATTATCTTGCATGCTGAGTGTAATAACGTCAAGGCGTTCTGCAATAGCTTTCATCTTTAAGTCCAACTTAAATGTTAGGTTAAAGAATCCGTTCGGGTCCTTAGACGCTTCAATGGTCTTTTTCGGTAAGTTCTTATTGTGTAGTTCGTCCACTAGTATCATCAGTGCGTCAATTGTTGTTGTTTGTTCAGGTATACGGTTGTTCAATATTTATTTTGTTGTTGGTACGGGTCTAGTTCACCAGATGTCTCAATTTCTTCTGTTTCGTCGTCATCAATCCATTCTTCAGTAGTAAAGATACCTTCCTCTTGGAGGATTTGTTCCACTTCCTCTTGTTCTTCAGGTTCAGTTTTTGTTGTATCGTAAGCGAAGAACGAACGTCCAGGATACCCTCCATGCGACGTGAATGCAATCGCAGGGTCCTTATAGAAGTTTTCTTTTTCCATTGATCAAGTCAACCTTTGATAGTTGTTGGACCGGAGGATTGACGTTAGCCTATATGTCGTCCAGTAGAATACCTGGTTCTGTTGGTACCGGTATGTTATTTTCGTCTACTTCCTCTCGTTCTTCTGTCGGATCCTCCTGTGGCCAAATAGTTTGTTGTTTTGGTGACAATGGTGTTACACGAGCGCTTCGCCGATTTGTCTACGTGGTGGAGAACGTTTATATTCCAGCTTCAAGCTTTCTGCTTGGTCAATGTGTGAAATATCGTCTTGATGTATTGTCTTAGATTGGTAGTAGTCATGCGCTTTTTCAGTGTCTGGGTCTGTATACCACGGAACAGATTGTTGTAGATCTTCCGGTAAATCGTTATATGGTATGTCAGCAAGTTCTTTGTCACCAATCTTTTCCTTTATGTACTCTTCGTAAAAGTCTGGTATGTTGCGTTTCCAGGTTAAGTCTATAAGTTGTTCATCTGTCATTGTGTTTGGTATTTGTTTGGGTTGTAATTGCCCATCGATATCGCTAAAAATACAGGATGAACCCTGGATGCCCAGTCTGCGCAATTTACAGTCCAGTCCTGATACATTCGTCGTAGTATTGTTGCCTCTGTTTTTGTAAGGTGTCAAGGCTACCTATTGGATTAGCTTCAACATGTAATCGTGGTAGGAGATAGCGGGGTGCCATGTCCAACCATGTATGCCAAGCTTGGTTTGGACTATTACGGTTAAGTGGTTTATCACGAAATCGTGTGTAGTGTCCAATCAGTAAGTCATGTAGCATAACGTCCTGTGATGCGTAGTCCAAAAATTCTATGATTTTGTTTTTATCGTACGTTTCAGTTGCTCGTTGCGTATGGTACGTAATGCGGTAGCGTAATTGTCGGAGTAAGTCTGTTCCAAACGGTGTATGTCCACGTTAGTCGACTAGTCCGTATCGTCGCATACAGTCTTTTAATTTGGCACTAGAGTATAGGCACCAGGGGCTACTCTGCGCAAGTTCAAACTTTAACAACACACTACTAGGCGGTAGCGTTATATTACGACTTGCTTTAAAAAACATAATACGGAAGTAGGACGGGGCTACAATGCGCAATGCAGAAATACATCGAAACATCGAGCTGTGATTGGTTAATTTTAAAAATAAAGGTGCGCAAAGTTAAACGACAAAAAGTACAACTTTGCGCGAACGCAGTACAACATTGCGCATTAGCAATCTAAGTAAGCTAAAAAGCCTTTTTCGAACGGTTTTTTAACAAATCAGTGTTAGCAGGTCATCGCTGACTGTACTACGCAAAAAATTATGCTCACTTTGCACTTCAATTAATATATATCTTATAACATTTCCGAAATGTATTAATTCCGTTATGAAAACTTTACTTTCCATTCATTAATTTAAGTTAGCAAAAAATATTTCCATGAAAATTTAAACGTAATTTTACGGAACTATAGGCGGATCGGCCTTGCACAAAAAATTACTATAATTTCTTTGCGTTACGTGTTTTTTTCGCCCGCACTTAACTTTGCGTAGTGCAAAAAGCTGGAGAAAAAAATGAAGTTCGTTATAATATGTTAACAGCGCTACTGGTAGACGCAGCCATTTTTACGAGATATGAAGATGTAAGTACGTGGATTCATTTTCTAAAAAACAGAGTTTTTTCAGTCATTTTTTAATCTGTTTTAGCACATTCATAACTTGGAATTCTTGTTTTTGCGCGAAATAACCCCTTTGAGGGCAACAATGCGCGTTTTCAAAGAGTAAATAATTCCATACTTATCAGCTCTGATAAGCAAGAAGCGGATAGTTTCTCCAAAATTTTATTGTTAAACTGTTTCTTTCCAACAGAACAAACATTTTAAACATAAATTGGTCTAGCTAACAGCGTGCAACATGAAATTGAAAAATGTAACTTGTAACGGCCACCTCCTAAATTTGGTTCTGCTTGCACCCGACGACAATTGCGAAATATAAAATAGAACACCCACTTTAAGAAATTAGGATCTGTTTGCATCCGGCGAGCTAACCAATTGCATACCAATCAAATTTTTTAAGTAACGCGTAACGACTTTTCACTGCTGAATTCTCAGCGAACTTCAAACCTTTACCAATAATTGTCTCACTTGGTAGCACTGGTCCATAAAAAAGAAACCGGAAATCAACATTCTCAATGTCTTTTTTAACCGGGAACTCAAAAATATTGTCACCTTTATACCGTAGAAACGACATTTCTATTGTTTTCCCATCATGTGATTCTTTAAGCAATCCGATTAACTTGCCCCAGTAGTACATTTTATCGTAGTATACAGCGCAATATTGGCCTCTGCAGTCATCCTTTAGACGCTACTGAATTTCCTCAAGCTGTATGTTTAGCACAGATCTGTTTTCTGACTCGTTTCCTTTATTGTGGCTAAAGTGATCTGGATGGTCATTTAACTCTTCATCTTCTTGTTCAATAACTATTTCAATTCAATACACTTCGTTTTGCATGTAGAAAAAGTCTAGCATTATTGATTGATAACAGTACACGTATCCAATACATTCAAATCTCTTATTAATTTGAAAACTAAAACAAACCTCCAAGTTGTCCATGTAACTGTTTATAACATCGGCATTTATAAAGCTCCTTGAAAGCGATAAATTGTTTGCTAATTTCACGCTGAGTTGCGGATTACGATTTAGAAACGCAGAAATCCAGTCTTTGCCTGGTTTATTGTTTAAAAACGTTGAAACAGTGACGTCCGCATTGTCCAGAGACTTTTTAACTGCCTCTGCTAAATCGTGTTTTGAAAATGGGAACCCCCAATTTGCACATACTAGCAAATTTGCTGCTATTCGAGACTCTGTTTCAGGGGTTAGTGCAGTGGGATGTCCAGGAGATGTATCGCCAACTACAATTTCGCCTACAGGAACTCCACGATCCAGATTTTCACGATAATATTGAAGCCACTTGCTAATTGTTCGTGCGGGAATACCCGAGCTATCCTCCGCTTTCCGCTCACTGGTATAACCAGGGTCCTTATTATACAACTTTATTACTGTCTCTAGTAATTGTTCTTTGCTGTAGTTACGATAATGCCGGGATCCCGGCCTTTTTTTATAATTACGAACCATTCTATCTTCTCTAAAACGAAAATTACTTTAATTTTATTCAGCAGGGGCTAATTTACGCATGTGCGTAAAGTATACCCAAATAGATAAAAACGGGGGCTAAATTGCGAAATAGAAATATAATAGGCAGCCTCCAAAGTTTCCTAGTGTTAACATTAGCAATTAGTAGCACTGCCCATTTTGATTTCGTACACACAAAAAACTGTTGTAAAAATGAATTCGAATACGTTTTATAACACTTATTAACGCCTACGCATTTTGTTGTCAAAACTATGATGCAGAAATAAAACAGATTTTATCAATGAAACCGGCGCCTAATACGCTCAAACCTGCTCATTTATTAAAAAATACGACTTTTAAAATACTATTACACATTTTGCCTAAACTTTACTGTCAATTTTCAATAGTTACACAAGCGCAAACGGGCAAAAACAACAACTGCGCAATGTTGTACTTGAACGCAAAATAGCCCCTCATGCCTATATCTGTCTGGTACGATGTTTTGGACGTCAAGGCAGCCCGACGTTGGCATAAGCTGGTCTGGTGCGAACGCAGCGTTAAACATGTTTTTGTCATTTTTAAAACTCCACCATAATTTGGTGTAATATGAGTTCGACAAGAATTGATAAAGAGCGTCAGGGCACTCAGTTCCAAATGCGGCAAAATCAAAATTAATAACCAAATTTTCTGTGTTGGCTATCTGCAACGTGCGCGCGCGAACATTCCAAACTGGTATTGTTGGTTGGACTACCCAATCAGGTCGTAAAACGAACGGCACGACTGCGGATGAAATGCGCATTTAACGGATCTTGGAGATTGGACATTGTACGTCGCTGTTTTGCGCTAAAATTGAATCCTTCGATGTCACAACTGTAGATGTTGTTGTTGTTGTTGTTGTTTGGCCCCGCGATCAAGGCTGATCGTTGACAGGAGCGATCCTGTCACATGCGCGGAGATGGTGATTGTCTCGTTGCATCGGGGAAGTAGACCACCATTTGGACCTGCGAGGCAGGAGCCGCTCGACCCACGACAAGGCGGTGATCGATTCGAGCAGCAACTGTAGATGTTGGTGCGTGTGTTGGTCAACAATTGCGTGCACGGTTCCAACATGTCCGGATGTTCGCAATTGATCACCGACCGCGGTTCGAACAACGATCGACCGAAAAACGGCTTTGCAGGAAACGTATATGCTGCAACACGAGCTGGATGTTTTGGATGCAATTCATTGCGCGGGATTCGTTCAACAACGAAACCAGGTCCCTCGTTACGAAATGGATTGTCATCGTCCATAATTATAACGCGTTGGAAGACTAAAGTGATATAACACAGCAAGCGGAAACGACTAGCGTTGACTAGCACTATAAAGCATATAATACTATAGCACTGAAACAAATAGCAAAAGCAACACTTAGTGGGGCAGCAACACTGGGTTGGTGATTGCCTACCTAAGCCAATTGCTAGCAACTGTGAATAACTAAGTGCACACGTAGTAATAACTATTGCTAGATAGATGCAAACTAGTAAGCCAGTGTAACATATTATATTGCATACATACATAAACGCAAGCTGTGTATATGGACGAGCGCCTAACCCGCTCCAACAATTTTTGGTAAATTGACAATTTTTATGGTTAATGTGTCCCATGCTCACATGCAAACTGATAGTAAATATTGATTTTATTGTTTAGTTTTGATTTGTTGGTTATTTTAAAATAAAGAGTGGTTATTTGATACTGAAATGATTGTGAAACTGAAATGTGCATAACTGAAACGCAATTAAACTTAGGGCAATGCCATACCGCATGCGGCGGTTCCTCAGTTAAATTAACACACTCCATATGATACCACTCTAGACAATAATCGCACTGAATCCAAGTCTTATTTAGTCCACGTGCGGCTTCTGCGTTAAAACTGCGTTTGCATGTGCCGCATAAAGCATCGATATTATCTGAGGCGTCGCGTTGGCGAGTCCTAAGCTTACGCTCATAGCTGGTGTAATCCTCAGCAGAACCTGAAAACAATTTAAATTGTCTTTTATTATACCACTTTGGGGGTCTGCTTGGTGTACCAACAGGTATCAATTTGATGTTTGGATCTTTCACATCGACAACACGATATAATCGCTCGAATTCCGGATGGAATTTGTTGGTGATTCGCTTTGGATCGAGTCGTTCGATTTTCTTCATCAATACGAGATCGCCAACCTGAAATTTACGCGTGCGAGCACGCCTGTCAAAATAATATTTATAATTCATTTGTTCTTGTTCGATGTGATAAGCAGCCTCAGCCCATGCGCGAGTTAATTCCTCAAATAACTGCGAAGCGTAGGTGTCCTTTGTAACTTTTGTCTGTACCGGATATATTTGGTTTTCATCAGGAATATTGGGATCGCGTCTGTGTACCATAAAATAAGGTGTTTCGCCTGTTGTTGCATGCGGAATTGTGCGATATGCAAATAATGCAGCGTTAAACAACATATCCCAAGCTGGACCGTACTGTTCGGACAGCGGACGGAGAATGTGAACTAATGTTTGGTTCCCGCGCTCAACTAAACCGTTTGCCTGATGGTGATAAGGCGCTGAATATGCAATACGCGTTCCGATTTCCGTCAATTCAGATTTAAATAACTCTGAAATAAACGCTGATCCCTGGTCAGACAATATAATGCGTGGAACGCCATGTCTTGGGATCCACTCATTTATGATGATATTTATTACCGTCCAGGCAGTTTGATCTGGCGTTGCATACGCTTCTGCCCTTTTTGTGAAATAGTCAACGACACATAGTATGTTTTTATTTCCTGTTGGTGTTTCAGCCAATGGACCTACAAAATCGATTCCGATCATGTGAAACGGAAAAATCGGCTGAATTGGTTGTAATGGTCCTTTGCGATTTGGACCTTGTCGACATGATCTAAGATCCATCGTTTTTCGATGCAATCGATGCCTTCTGGCATTTCTTGTGTTTCAAAATACTGAATCAGTTTCTTTAAGTTTATCGTCATGACGCTGTGCGTCGACCAATTGAGTTTTATCCCATGGTGATACCGTCGAAAAATGTTCCATATAGACATTTAAACCTTGTTGTTGTCGTTGCACGCGATTATTATTATTATTTATATTATCATTATTATTTCTAGCAGTTGTGCGTTCTACAGCGTCGATATGAGCGGCTATATATCTACCACGTGCACGAGCAATAGACAAAGCTGATTGTTGAGCTTTGCTTTCCATATCTAATGGTTCATCATTAATTTCAGACGGTTCATTTGGTAATATTGGTGGTCGCGATAATGCATCAGCGTTTGTGTGATTCAGTCCTTTTCGATAAACAATTTCATAGTCATATTCTTGTATTCGTAATGCAAATTTGGCCAATCTTGTTGTCAATAAATTGAGTGAACGTCGTTTGTCAAGTATTTGAACCAAAGCCGAATGATCCGTGATAATTGTTGTATAGTTGCCAAGCAAACATGGACGAAATTGTGTTAGTGCCTTGACAACCGCGAGACACTCTTTTTTAGTGATCGCATAACGCGTTTCGGCGTCAGTTAATTTACGACTGCCATAGCACAACACACGCTCTCTACCGTCAAGGCTTTTTTGAGCTAATATATAACCTAATCCAGTATAGCTGGCGTCAGTATATAGAACAAACGGCTTGGTAAAGTCCGGATACGCTAGTATTGGTGCTTCAGTTAGATGTCGTTTTAATGTATCGAATGCGTTTTGACAGTCTATAGTCCAGCGTTCTTTTAGTTGGGCTTTCTTCAGCTTACCGTGTGTCAATTGTAAAGTGGACTTGCGATTGTGCTGTAGTCTTTAATAAATTGACGATAATAGCCAGTGAGACCTAAAAAAGCACGAACATCAGTGACCGTCTTTGGCACTGTACTCTCTAAAATTGCCTTAACCTTTTCAGGATTTGGCGCTATACCGTCTTCTGATATTTGATGACCTAAAAATAATAATTTCTTTTTCGCAAAGTCACACTTGCTGGGTTTGATCTTAAGACCAGCTTCACGTAGTCGCTGAAACACTTGGTTAATGTCATAATAGTGATCCCAGATTGTTGGCGAATATATGATCACGTCGTCAAGATAACACAAACAGAATTCCATGAGCACACCTGAAAGTGTCATTTGCATCATGCGCTGAAATGTTGCTGGAGCATTGCAATGTCCGAATGGCATCGACGTGAATTCGAACAGACCTTCGTGACAGAAGAACGCTGTCTTCTCAATGTCTGCCTCATCCATTGGCACTTGCCAATAGCCAGATCGCAGATCGATAGCTGAGAAATATTTTGCGCCATTCAACGCATCAAGAGTTTCGTCAATGCGTGGTAATCAGGGTGCAACCGGAATTCCGGTTCCGGCAATTTTTCACCTTCCGGTTCCGGTTCCGGTAAATTTTTACCGAATTTAAAAATTCCGGTATTATAATTTGGCCGTTTTCTTAACTTTGCTAATTTTTAAGAATCTCTTTTGAAAGCCACTTGTACTACGGATATAAGCCATTGATGGTGGATTTCACTTCAGTCGATGATGAAAATCTAAAATACAACAAATAAAATAAATACTTATGTTCGACAAAGGTTATTTCACAAATAATAGAGCAAAAAATAAGATTAAAATGAAATTTTTGGTGAAATGCATTTTTCATTTTCCGGTTCCGGTTCCGGTAAAATTTTCAAATTCCGGTTCCGGTTCCGGTAAATTGTAATTCCGGTTGCACCCTGGTGGTAATGGAAACCGATCCTTCTTCGTGATAGCGTTTAGTGGTCGATAATCCATACAGACAGGGTCGGTTCCATCTTTTTTCTTCGCCAAGACAACCTGAAATGCCCAAGGGCTTTTTGATGGACGAATTACGCCTTGGTCAAGCATTTCTCTGATACTTTTACTGAGTGTTTCACGTTTTCCAAACGGCACTCGATAGATACGTTGTTGAATTGGTTCATACGGTTCAATATTAATTTTATGCTTAACGTCAAGGCTTGTATGATTAATTTGCTCATTTGGTTGTGCAAACAAGTCGCGATTGTTGTACAACATGAGCTTTAGCAATTGTCTCTCATATTCGTCGAGATCAGTATCGTCAAAGTTAAGTTTTTCTGGCAAGTCAACGTCGGATGTTTGTTGCAACTGATGTTTTAATGATTGACAGAAACGAGTGACTTATCATGTCGATTAACATTTGCGATTTCGACAGATGGTTTGTTATCATTTTGATTGATTTGGTCAACGGTTGTTGACAGTGATTCGACATGCTGTAGTGCTGTTTCGCGGTCGAGAATGACTTCGTTAGCGTCGACGTCTTCTGACACTCTACGCATGCGCATTAGGCCGTGAAGGCGGCACGGACTATCGCTGACGTTTGTGACAGGTATAAAGAAACTTTGGTCGCTAACCTTAACCATCGCACTTGGGGCGATAAACGGATCTTCTCGTTTGCCCATTGGTTCAGGTTCAAACAATAGCTCAGTACCGTTGGGTACATCATGCGGAGTTTTGAATCGAACGTATTGTGTTGTGCGTGGAGGTATTTGAACCGGTTGAACGATTTCGCAGACTTGTGCCCACTTAGTTGCGATCTCCGTCTCGGTGTCAAGTGGAGACGACCAAGCCCAAGATGGAATGACCTCGTTGCGATAGCGAACGTTCATATTGAAGTAATCGATTTAACATAGAGAGATAGTGAACCTAAAGATGGTATAGAACCATTGTCAGCGAAACCATAGCAATCGATGATGTCCTTAGTGTCAATTTAATGATGTGCGAAACACTGTGTAAACACATCATCACGCATGAGTGTTAATTCAGCACCTGTGTCAACTAAACCTACAATTGTGTAGTCATCGATCTCAGCCTCAATAAAGAATCTGGACGCTTTACTAGAAAAATGACATATTGCGTCAACAGATGTACTAGTATGTGGTTTAAAACCAGCTGGCGTCAAGGCTGCCAAGGCTGGTTGGCCAGTTTTGCGCACACCCCAAGCAGTTGAGATGACTGAAGGTGTAGCAACTGGTTGTTGTGTCTGAATTGGCTGTTGACGAATGTTGATTTGCGCAGATTCAGTTTGCGCTGCTGTATTGTTGTTATTACTACGTGAAGGCGTATTTAATAATGGTTGTTGAGCTTGTGGTTGGCTAGTAACGGCAGTAGTTGATGCTGCGACAGGCTTGATAAGTGTCTCCGTTGGTGGTGGACGAACACTTTGAGCCTGAACTGCGCCGCCATAGTTCGTTTGACTGAAATTTTGGCTTGCAATATTATCGTTGCGGAACCAGCAGTCGCTAGCCGTATGTCCACGCTTCTTGCAATGAGTGCATGTCGGTATAAGTGGACGTGGCTCATAGTTTGAATCTGGAATTTGGCCACTCGGCGGGCCTGACCTATGTCGAACACGAATATCACTTTGTGGCGATGCATGCTGTTGAATGCTACGGAAATTGTAAGACATATGTCCCTGCTTGCCACAATTTCTGCAGACCAGGTCTGTCTTGCCTGATTTTGTGTGCTCGACGAATTTCCATTTGTTGTTTTCGCACTGTAATTTTGACGAAAATTCGATTGTTTTGCTGGCTGGCTCTGTTGCTGATTGCGTTGAGGCGAATTTTGTTGCTGTTTCTGATTGTAGGCATTGTATTCATTGTTTCGCCGCTGCGAGTTTTGATCGTTTTGCCTGTTATCAAATTTCGACCTCTGCTGGTCGCGATCTTGAGATTGCTCATTTCGCAGAGTCAGCATTTGTTCGATTTTTGCAGCACGAATCTTCAAATCATGGAACGATTCGTCAGTGCCAGCAGTCAATTTGTGGAATATTTGTGCCTTTACGTTGCGGAGGAACGTTGTTCGCAATAATTCGTGCGCTTCTGTGTAGTTGAGGCACTTGTTTTCGATGTATCGAGACCAGTAACAGAATAACTCTTCAGCGAATGTGTTGACGTCGCTTGTTTGACGTATGCTTTGAAGCTTCGTCAGATGTTCTGGAAACGACGTTGAATGTGAGAAACGTTGTTCGAAGTATTTGACGACTGAATGATAATCGAGCGCGGTGAATTGACGATGTGGATTCTCGATATATTGCCAATAGTTCTCGGCTGGAGAATCTTCCTCGATTTTGTTTTTGAACCATTTCCATTTCTCATCGTCGTTTTTGATGTTGTGCTCGTCAAGCTGTCGATTGAATTTTTTGAACCATTTGTTAAAATCTGTTGAACCATTGTGTGGCTTAATCGACAGTGATTCTTTTGTGGCAGCGTGAACGATAATCGGCGGCATTGGTGCTGGGTATGGATTCGGCACATGCGCCGCTGCGTTTGTGTTGACATTTGACACGTTAGCACGCTGTTGTGGTTGGTTCGTGTCGTCAATTCCCGAATCGTTGTCGTCATCGCAGTCGAAACGTGCGCTTTTTGCAACATTGTGACGCGAACACCTGTATTAACTGGAGTTGTAAAATCAGCTGGAATAGGTGTTTGTACGTTCGCCTGGGCGTTTTCGCAATATGCTAGGCGTTGTTTAACTTGCGTTAAGTCTGTAGATAGTTTTTGCAAGTTTTGGTCAGTCACCTGAATTTCACCGTAAAGGCGGTCTTCAATATTACGACAAGTACCTTGTAAATCGTTTTGAACTGTTTGTAATTGTTCAGCGAATGTGTGTTCAACTTGCTCAAACTGTGTTCTAACAAATTGTACGTCGTGGCGAACTGATTGTACGTCTTTTAAGACGTCTTCGCGAATTGTCAAAACCTCGTGTTGTACTGTTTGAACATCGCGTAGTACGTACGTCACGTTTGACAGCCTGAACATCTTCAGGACATTTTGCTGAACGGTCTGAACATGATTTTGCACAGTTTGAATATCTTTTAACACATTATCCTGAACAGTCTGAACATTATTTTGCACTGTTTGCAACTGTGTGCTATTATTTTGGGCAAATGTCAGTAACTGTTCTAGCACCGAATCGGCAGATTTTGTCATTACTGATGTGTTTTTGTTTAATTCTACGTCAGGGCTTTTTGAAATACTAGCAGGCTCAGGATTTTGTGCTAACGATATCATAGATGTTGAACGTGATACTTCAAAACCTGCAGATGCTACATTTATATCCTGAGGCTTATCTGTAGTATTTTCTAGCGGTGACATTCAGATCCAGATACTGTACGACCTAGGACGGAATTGCGTTGATTTCGCTTTTTCGGGCTGTGTAACATCATAGTGAGAGGTTAAGTAACAAAAACGGATGCTTACCGGATGTTGACTTTAGTTTGTGTTAGTAGTGTCAATAAGAACAAAACGAACCAAAATGTGTTCGGGATCGATGTAATCTGTCCAAAATCAGCATAGAAACCAACCGTCGTGGTCACCATGTAAGGTCTGGATTGGTCAAAAACGGGAATTTTCAACCGATCCGAAGGCGGGTATGGCCAATTTCGGGTTGATCCTGGAACAGTTTTAACGCAGTTTAGACACTCCTATGGCTCGTGCAAGCTTATACAACGCTGTTTTTCTGGTTTACTAGTAACGCACAAGTAATTAACACAAACTACTGAACACAAGCCCGTTAGTCCCGCTGATGCAAAATTGCCAATTTTCCTTGTTTCCGATGGTTATAGCTTTTGTACGAGGGCCATGCGGCCGAAAAGCACTACAGAAATTATAAGTATTGGGTAACTGCAATATGTAAGCGAAAAGTGGGCAATATCCGTCAGACACAGCCTACGGGGCCGCTACATAAATCACGTCCGGGCACAACAATAACAGCAAAACACAAATTATAAGACTTGCAAATACACGTCTCCCAGGCCTAAAAATGACTATTTTGAGTAATTAAAATATACCGATTCCGATTATATGTTTTTTACCGTTCCGTCAAGGCAAGAATTATGTAGTTGAAACTGAATTGCACCAACGCTATGTTTTACGCTAAATGATGAAATCGGCTACGCACTTAAACTAGCTATGCGACCGTAATAATATCCCAAAACTCAATAATTCTCAATAATCATGAAAATCCACAGAATATGGCAAATAAGACATATATAAGATCACTAGAAATATGAATTGTAGGAATTGGCACAAAAGGGTTAAAGGGGAAAGAATTTGTAGAAATGGGAATGCGCAATGAACTGAGCGCATAGAATTTGGTCAGAAAATGGGGTTTTAGTACCTGAAAACATAATATGAAATATATGTAAAAATACACGTAACTGACATAAGCGAAATTGACAGAACTAGGACTAAGTTTGACAAGAATTTGGCAGAAAACTTAAAGCACAGTAGTTTTACAAATGAGCAACAGTATGGCAAGGCCAAAAAGATACCGGTTAAGTACAAATCACGATACTAGGATCGAGACCGAGACGGCCACAGAAACGACATAGCTAGGAGCTCAAGGGACGCCGAGGGTGGGCACCAGTGTGGCACAGAGTGCACACTGGGGCCCCACCCGACAATTGTAAGGTCTGGACTGGTCAAAAACTGGAATTTTCTACCGATCCGAATGCGGGTATGGTCTAGTTTTGGGTTGATCCTGGAACAGTTTTAACGCAATTTAGACACTCCTATGGCTCGTGCAAGCTTATACAACGCTGTTTTTCCGGTTTACTAGTAACGCACAACTAATTAACACAAACTACTGAACACAAGCCCGTTAGTCCCGCTGATGCTAAATTGCCAATTTTCCTTGTTTCCGATGGTTATAGCTTTTGTACGAGGGCCATGCGGCCGAAAAGCACTACAGAAATTATAAGTATTGGGTAACTGCAATATGTAAGCGAAAAGTGGGCAAGATCCGTCAGACACAGCCTACGGGACCGCTACTTAAATCACGTCCGGGCACAACAATAACAGCAAAACACAAATTATAAGACTTGCAAATACACGTCTCCCAGGCCTAAAAATGACTATTTTGAGTAATTAAAATATACCGATTCCGATTATATGTTTTTTACCGTTCCGTCAAGGCAAGAATTATGTAGTTGAAACTGAATTGCACCAACGCTATGTTTTACGCTAAATGATGAAATCGGCTACGCACTTAAACTAGCTATGCGACCGTAATAATATCCCAAAACTCAATAATTCTCAATAATCATGAAAATGCAGAGAATATGGCAAATAAGACATATATAAGATCACTAGAAATATGAATTGTAGGAATTGGCACAAAAGGGTTAAAGGGGAAAGAATTTGTAGAAATGGGAATGCGCAATGAACTGAGCGCATAGAATTTGGTCAGAAAATGGGGTTTTAGTACCTGAAAACATAATATGAAATATATGTAAAAATACACGTAACTGACGTAAGCGAAATTGACAGAACTAGGACTAAGTTTGACAAGAATTTGGCAGAAAACTTAAAGCACAGTAGTTTTACAAATGAGCAACAGTATGGCAAGGCCAAAAAGATACCGGTTAAGCAGGGTGCAACCGGAATTCCGGTTCCGGTTCCGGCATTTTTTCACCTTCCGGTTCCGGTTCCGGTAAATTTTTACCGGATTTAAAAATTCCGGTGTTATAATTTGGCCGTTTTTTTAACTTTGCTAATCTTTAAGAATCTCTTTAGAAAGCCACTTGTATTCCGAATATAAGCCATTGATGGTGGATTTCACTTCAGTCGACGACGAAAATCTAAAATACAACAAATAAAATAAATACATATGTTCGACTAAGGTTATTTCACAAATAATAGAGCAAAAAATAAGATTAAAATGAAATTTTTGGTGAAATGCATTTTTCACTTTCCGGTTCCGGTTCCGGTAAAATTTTCAAATTCCGGTTCCGGTAAATTGTAATTCCGGTTGCACCCTGCGGTTAAGTACAAATCACGATACTAGGATCGAGACCGAGACGGCCACAGAAACGACATAGCTAGGAGCTCAAGGGACGCCGAGGGTGGGCACCAGTGTGGCACAGAGTGCACACTGGGGCCCCACCCGACACGTATAGTATATTGTAAGGTCTGGACTGGCCAAAAACTGGAATTTTCGACCGATCCGAAGGCGGGTATGGTCTAGTTTCTGGTTGATCCTGGAACAGTTTTAACACAAGTTTAGATGCTCCTAGGGCTCGTACGAGTTTATACAACACAATTTATCCGGTTTACTAGTAATGCATGTCAGTCTAGGTAGGAACCGGGACACCAAACCTTTCTGCTAAGCAGTTGGAAAAGCGGGCTAGAGCGGGGATTGATCTCTCAGCCTACGGATCCTTAAGAGAATACTCTACCACTGCACCAAGTAGCCCGCCTCTCCAACTGCCGTTTTCGTCGACTATATGTGTCGACCGTACGCCACCAGCTAGCATACATACAGTGCACTGCACGACATTGCATGTGCACATAACGGACAAGCATGTCTCACATGCTTACATGCCCATATTTTCAGCAAGGTCGTCCCTTGACCGTCCATCCTATTTTCGACTGGATACCGTGCTCATAGCGCGGCAATTTGCCATTGCGTTCACGGCGTAGCCCCATGTCAGTCTAGGTAGGAACCGGGACATCAGACCTTTTACTAAGCAGCTGGAAAAGCGGTTTACAGGTGGTTTCGAACTAGCAACCTTCTGCGTGTCAGGCAGACGCTGTTACCACTGCGCCACGCAGCCCGCCTCTCCAACTGTTTCTATCGTCGACTATATGTGTCGACATTGTGCTGCCAGCAAGCATACAACACAACGTGCATTGCATTTATTGCATATGCACTAGGACAAGCATGTCTCACATTCTTGCATGCCCTTATTTTCAACAAGGTCGTCCCTTGACCGTCCATCCCATAACGGACAAGCATGTCTGACATGCTTACAATGCACAAGTAACACAAAATACTGAACACAAGCCCGTTAGTCCCGCTTATAACAAATTGTCAATTTTCCGAAGCGCAATGTACTGAGCGCATAGAATTTGGTCAGAAAATGGGGTTTAAGTACCTGAAAACATAACATGAAATATATGTAAAAATACACGTAACTGACATAAGTGAAACTGACAGAACTGGGAATAGGTTTTATAAGAATTTGGCAGGAAAGTTAAAGCACATTTGTTTTACAAATGAGCAGATAATATGGCAAGGTCAAAATTATACCGGTTATATACAAATCACGATACTCTGACCGAGACTGAGACGACTGAGATTGCACACCAAGGGAAAAGACATAGCTAGAGGTCGAGGAATGCCGAGGGTGAGCACCAGTGTCACACAGAGTGCACACTGGGGCCCCACCCGACATCCCTCTCATTCAGCTCATGCCGTCCCTTGGAATGCAAAGACTGGATGACCTAAAAAAGGAGTAATTATGCATAGACATAACAATAAACGAAAAATACGAGAATGTTGTTGGAGGTCTTTGACGAATGTTTATATTTTTGTTTCTTTGGTTTAATGGTTTTATTTCTTTGATTTAGCTGGCTTCGCGTTTTTCGAGCCCTAAAACTTTGCTTCGCTCTTCACCAGTTTGATGTGATGTTTCGAAAAATTATGCTTCTGTAGCACATAACTGGTCAATAAAGTCATGGTTTGTCATAGTTGTTATACGTTGTGCTAATTTTTTCTGCAGTTCTTCCTTAAATTTGTTAGCAATTTCTGCGATGCGTCCACGTAACCAATCAGTCCGGTTGTCTTTAAATCTAGGTGGTTCATACATCGAAAAATACATAGCAGGTAAGTGAAATTGGAACTGTTCTTGTTGTCGTTGCCACAACCGTTCACCGTCGAAAAATGGATAGTCAAAGTCTGGGTATCGACGTGGTATTTCACGTCTAACATTTCGCCAGTATGTATGTCAATGTACTTTGTTAAGTCGGGTTTTAGTGGTGGTCGTTCAGGTAAACGTTTTGCTAGTGTTTGTTGTCCAATTTTGTCGGTTGTTGTTGGTTAGTCAACCGTAACGGCAGTCGCAGATTTCGATGTTGTTGGTTGAGGGCTTTTAACACTCTCAACGATCTGTAGAGACCGGCGCGGTGAAGCCGGTGCTTTATCAGAAGTAATAATACGTCCTTTCTTACCGTAGTAAATAGTCTGTTGCGTCGGAGATGGTGGACGAGTACGTTTCACCGCTTTAAGTTGTTGTAATTTTTCTGCTACACGTATGTTACGTCGTTGACATAGTTCACTATAGTCGTTAAGAATAGTTTCTAAACGCATGTTTTCGTCTTTAAATTGTTGAATGTATGCGTCTCGAGTATTGTCAACGTTAGCCTGAGTGTCAAGACGCTTTTGCATAGATGTCATTTGAGTTTGCATTTCCTCAAGATGTTCTTTAAGTCGTTCAATGTTTGTAGTCATGTTACTAGCCTTATCTTGCATGTTGAGTGTAATAACGTCAAGGCGTTCTGCAATGGCTTTCATCTTCAAGTTCAACTTAAATGTTAGGTTAAAGAATCCGTTCGGGTCTTTAGACGCTTCAAATGTCTTTTTAGGTAAGTCCTTGTTGTGTAATTCATCTACTAGTATCATTAGTGCGTCAATTGTTGTAGTTTGTTCTGGTATACGTCTGTTCAATATTTCTTTCTGCTGTTGATATGGGTCGAATTTACCAGATGTCTCAAGATTTTTGACACATCGATTCGATTTCCTTAATTCGTTGACGTAATGGACCTTTATACATATAGCGATCCTCATACGCTTTTACCATTGTTTCATAAGTCATATTTTCACCATATGTTTGTTCAAGAATTACTAAATAACGCGCTGCTCGCCTTTCATTCGCATTTTAAACAATTGTTTTCCCTGATTCTTATACATTACTCCAGCCATTTTCATATATCTTTCGGTATTTGAGTGCCAGAATCGAAAACTGGAACTACCATCAAATGTATCATCTTAAAATTTGTATAACTTAACTGGCAACCCGTCGAAGAATTGTTGACTATAACCCTTCCGTTGCCTCTATACTGGAGTCTAAAACTTCCAAAGAAACGATCATCTTGTATTGGCATACGTCCGGTTGAATTATCTGTAATGTTTCGTGGGATCCAAGCTTCTCTAGCGTCGGTATCAGTATTATTCGACCTACATGTTGAATTTGGTCTCAAACCTTGTGATGCATACTAATTGCTTTGTAACTGATTTGTTGAAAATCCTTGATAGCGGGGTCTGTTAAATCCGTTACCAAACATTCTTGTACATTCACTCGGGTTCGGTACTCCCACTGGTGTTCGTCCTGACTGATTTTGTTGAACCATCGACCGAATCTGAGCTCTATGTTCCGCTAACATACGCTCCATTTGTTCCTGAGTTTCACCTATAAATTCCCTTTGCTCACGAGTAAGTTCCAACAGCTCACGTTGTTGCGACAATTGCTCTGCAATCATTTGATTAGAATCAGCTATGTCCTGTTGTTGTCGCAAATAACGTAACTCTTCACAGCACAACGCCTCTTCCCGTTGAGTTTGTTGTTGCGATAACCGTGATAAATCTCTTTCACAAGTACTTGGCATTTGACTTGCTAAACCACGATGTTTACCTTCTAAAATACTTATATTTACTTGTAATGTACTCACTGCTATATTATCCTGTGCCTGTAAATTTTGCTGGCCCCGTAACTGTGTTTTCTGCAAAGCAGCCAAAGCATTTTCCTGTAATTGCAAATTATTTTCAAACTGGGTAGTAATTGAATTCACATTTTCCAATGTAGATTGCATCTCAGGACTATGATTACAACCTTCCTCATATACTTTACCTCTAGCAGATTCAGTTTACTCCAATACATTACCATTTATTTCATTATTTTTATCCAATATTAACTGTTGTGTACCCATTGCCACAGATGATGGGTGTTGCACTAAGGTTGGCACCATGAGCACCCGTGAGTTAGTAGTCTTTGGACGCGCACCGAAACTCTCCCCAGCGCAAGAGTATCAGTCAGCTGACGCACCACCAAGGTTATCAGCATAACGGACCCGTGCGCTGTGGGTATTCGGTCTGATCAATAGTAACGCGTTATCCTGACGTGTCCCCAGTGCAAACACTTCATCATCTAAATCCTGTTGTAACTTTTGGCTTTGTGTTATCATTCTAGTATTTTTATTCATATACAGAACATTTTGTCCTCCATCTTCTATTTCTCTCACATTACTGTTTTCCATATTTTGCGACCGTGCATAATAATTAGTAACTGTTTTCAACGTGTTTGCAAGCTCGTTAGTAGGTGGCGGTAATAAGTGTGCATTAGCATTAGTCGCAAATTCAGACGAAACCGGAAATACATTCCCATTCGTCGGTATTTGTTCGCTTACCGCTTTTGATGTTACCTTCTGGGCTACACCCTCTCCTTGACCTACTGCATCATTTCCAGTTTCCACAGATCACAATTTTCTTGATAGCCTGCTCCTCTTTCAGCCATATTCAATACCACCTCCACAAGTTCTCGATAAAAAAAATCGCGCAGTTATTCGTGATAAGATAGAGTACGAACACTTGCTTACCGAAAACTCAAAAGAATTGAAGAATTGAGATCTTTCAATTAAATCGAAATCAATAGTATATAGATCTAAGTATAATATAATTGCTAAAAGTAACAATATTTATTTGTGCAATACCGATTTTCGTTTCAGTTAAATTCTTTATAAGCAAGTAGTTTTATGCAGGAAACATCTACGAGCTGCAACATCCATCTGGGGATCTCTAACCACGGGTATATAACTACACCGATAAATTAGAACTCGTTCCTCGGTAATTACCCCTTTCTTTACGCAATGAGTAAGCATTCCACGTATAGATGGTGAATTTACATGACCAGGACGATAGGATTCGCCAGAAGCCTCTCACCTAGTCATATAATTTTCAATAGAATTTGGAAATTTTCCTAAAATTTACATTAAAATGAAGCCACGAAATTCAAAATTAGGATTAACATAAAATTTACAGATACCTAGCTTCACAAGTTTCAATTATGCACCGTTACACGTCCCCGAGTTATGAAGACGGAGTAGCCCCCAGGTAAAATTATGAGTGTCACCACTTAACAACCGCTCATCCTCGGTTCGCATGATTTTATGAAAGCAGAATGGCTACTGAGCGAATAGACGGTGGATGAGGTAACTACAGTCGACCAGAACCGTAGTACACAACCGGTTGCCAAGGTGCTCCCGAATAGATGGTAACAAGTTGCTTCTCGTCACACCTCACGTTCGGCTGGGGCAGATCAACCGGTATATACCGCCCCGCCAGGAGAGATATAGCGAACGCCACGAGAGACTTTGGGTACTGGCATAAATGCGTACTAGCAGGATGGCTGTGTGAGGAAAATTCCTGTGCGCCTCCTTCCAAAGGGAATTGTCGGGTTGCCGGTAGAAGGATCCCATCGTCCGTCGTTCGTAATTCACCCGTTTTAAACGCTTTGCCTGCACAAACCATAGACCTTGCGCCCGCCTAACACGCTCCAGTCGCAGGCATGACCACCATCCGAATTGTCCGTGGCTGTACGAGCTACAGCACTAGGTCCGTCGTAGTAACGCTGCGAACAATCGTGACCGTTGGACGGTGGCCACATTCGACTTATGCGGCCCAATTCCCTACTAAGCCCAACGAGAGGCCACCCCGAGAACCTTTTGGAGGGGAGGACAACCCCTTTAAAACGCACCGGTGTCTGACGCGCTGGGAAATCAGACCGTGCGCCACTCAGTCGAACCGGTATTTTTGTGCGCAAACCAAGATTAACCCACTGCCACCAAGCTAATCCTAGTACTGCGACTTAATAGTAACTTAAGGTTAAATCTAGGTAAAGTACTTAAAGTTAATTTGGAACTACTTAAATATCTTAATTACTTACGGGCCTAAAAAAGGATTTAACAACAACAAGCTCTGCTATGCGCAGGCATTAAACTATAAGGGAGGGGATTGGGAAGTAAAGTAGGCCAGCGTACAGTCAACTCAACGTGTGTAAAACAACAAGGTAAAACCGAAAAACGTCCTAAAATCTAACTCTCTAATTCCAACTCAACTACTCTTACAAGACTAACGAGACAAGTTTTAAGAGAATAATTTTTATTGCCATAGAAAATAGAATGTTTAGTATGATATTCACGGCCACTTTATCAGGCAAGGATTAAACAGTAGGTACTGCGTATAAAAGAAAAGAAAGGTAAGCGAAATAACAAAAGATACTGAATTACAAAGATTAACTAATGATAAAACTAGGAATTCACCCGTTACTATTTAGTTACCTGATTCTCAGCTGCTAGCCCTTGATTGTCTTGACTAACGTTACTTTCGCGGGCCGAACCCGTTTCCGTATAATCAATATTAGATTCCCTATTTGACAATTTTGGAGAGCTACGCATCTCTAGTAAGCTATATACTATGCTACGCAACTAACTCGCAGAATCCTAAACTAAAACGATAAACATAGGAATAATAACCGAAATCAGTCAAAATAACCGAAATCAGTCAATTTCGCAAAACATCACACCACGGAGTAGACATATTCTTTTGTGCGACTGAATTACTTATAACAGTGCTCATATATATTTTGTTTACATGCCATATCATCCGGTTAATATCCGGTTCCGGTGTACAATTCAAGGTCGCACTCTGGTTTACAACGTGTCCGCGTCAGTCAACCTGTTTTTAGTTGCAACACAATAATTGTCTCACATGCCGAGTTGATTCTGTTTTTATAGATAATGTTGTTTTTGACAGGGTAAATTATATACACATTACACTTATAAGCCTACAATTACAAACAAGCCTACCATTCTATATATCAATGAGCGCAACAGAGTTGAATGTCAGTGTGACTTCTACAACACTGTCACCATCATTAAGAACAAGCACGGCTGGAGGTCGTGAACTTACTGTTGCATCACGCAGACCGCGCAAGAAAACCGCTAGCGAATCGGTGTCTATTAAAAGTGAGTGTGAATGTAATGAAAAATAACTTAAATATATTGGTGCTCGTAGCTAAATTTTTTTCGTACGGCAAGCGGTAAGCTGATCGTTATGCCGAAGTGATTTCTTCGCATATAGTGAGATTTATGAATATTTCAGTTATATGTTCGTACGTACGTATTGCGAGAACAGAACCATTCATGGCGCAGTCGGAATTTTGATTCCGATTCAAATCCAGCTTTGGTTCCAATTCTTATCGCATGCATAATCGGAATGCATTCGAAAACCGATATATTTATCTGGCGGTTGCAGGGATGGGGGCGGTCTTGGTCTGTCTCGCTCTTGTTCAGTCTCGGTGGTATGCGAACAGAGACCAAAGAAGTGAAAAAACGATAAGCAACTACAAAAATTTTCCTTACATCGCAGCTTTGGCAAGGAAGTACTTGTGCATTTCGCCTACCAACACAGACAGCGAACGATTAAGGAGCACCACTACCTGGTTGTGCAGCGATTTGAGAAACAGAATGACCCCTCCGGTGACCCAAAATTCTATTTTTGAAGGGAAACCCAAAGGCCCAAAACCCTTTGATTTTATTGAGGCAACGCACAAATAGTTGCATTTTGGCGTTTAAAACATTTATGGCATAGTTTCAAATATTATGGGTCTTCCGCATCCGCATTTATAACGTCACGCTATGTTAAAAAAATTTGCAGTCTATTCGATTTGCCCAGGAGCAAAAGCAACACTATATCTCTGAAATAGGGATTGTACTGGCGGTGTTTTAAGACAATGGGATTTGTCCCGAGCCTGTTTGAAGGGTATATATGGCGACAGTAGCCAAGTGAAAAGTAAAGTAAAAAAATAAAGTAGTCAAGTGAAAAATAAAGTAAAAAATAAACTTTGGCAGCGATTTATTAGTTAAATTGTCTGAAACGGCGATTCAGAGCAGGCAAAAATGTGCAAAACTTTTGTTAAAAATCTTATTTTTATTTTAGGTAACAGTAAAAATTGACCGAGACCGAGACCAAAAGTCTCGGTCTCGCTTTTTTGACCGAGACCGCCCATCGCTGCATAGAACTACGTAGTGCGTACATAAAATAAGACTCGGTACGTATATTATGTGAAAGGTATGTCCTTTGAAAATTTCAAGTGTATACCGATTTCGGTTTCGATTCCGATTCTGGTATAATTTAGTTCCGTTTTACACTGTGGGCAGTACAATAAAGCAATGTCAGAACTAGATGAGTAAACTGATTAATGCAGTAGAGAATTTTTATTGGTGCCGGAGGTGGAGTAGATCTTTGGTACTTTGAAGTTCAACAGACAATTTTTCCAATTTTACCGACCGAGGCATCCCAGGCATCACAAGTTTATTTAATTTTTTCATTGGCAAGTACGCGATTCCTTGGTTTGAAATTATACGTACGTTTAACATCCAAAAGACAAAAACCATCGCTTAGTGTCACTCTAAAATAGCTAAGAATACAAAAATTTACGAAAAATATGAAAATATTGCAAAAAATTTGAAATTGTTAGTCCCTATTTTTATCTCGGGGACTTTCTAAAACGTCCCATACATTATCAAATCCCCTGAATCGAACCGGGGTCACCTTCAAGACAACCTCACTGGAAATTGGGCTACCAAAATGCCAATATAGTAAAGCAGGGTAACTTGGGTCAAGTTGTTAAGTGTTAGAAGTTGTGAAAAATTGTAAAAAGCTTCTTTCGACGTAAAGTTTGTTGCATAACACCGAACGATGTTCATATTCTTTGTCTAAATGTAATAATGTAACTGACAAAAAAGTTCGGTGTTTTTTAAAAAATTGTACTTTCCGAACTTATCACGTACAATTATATATAAGTTCGGACACACTCATTCGGATCATTAGCTTCTTTGTGTGCACACGAAATTACGTTGCCATGTTGTTTCATGTTCCAAAAGCTCTGTTGGAATAATCATGACTTAGATGTCGACCAAAAGGACCCGCTGCGATTTGCCAAATCTGAATGGTAACTTTCTAAAAACCATTTACATGTATAAAACTTGTATAAATTCAGAATATATTGATACTGTTTTCACTCCATCACAAAGTGTGAAAGTCTTACGAGAGGACTATTAAAATTAGAAATGCAGCCGGTACGTATATATATAAACCAGTGAACTTAATTTTAACTCGGATTTTGTCTTGTCAAAATTTTTATATGTTGGAATGTAAGCTACATAATATTACTCCTTGGTATAATTTAGTAATTAAAAGTACATAAGTGTACTAATGCGGCTTGTGAGTTAAGCTACATAATTTGTCGCACTGCCACAGTAAAAGTAAATTGATGTTGAATCGATATTTGATGAAACCTGTTTGTTGGTTTTGGCTGGAGATAGATATGGTTTTATTACTATATGATTGGACAAAGAAAACGGATTTTGACTTGAATAAATATTATTTATATTGGGCAAATGATAGCTAATGTGGTTAATGAGCATGTGTACATACCGACAGATGTTCTTTTGTGTGGGTTTTACGTACGTAATATATGTATGTATATACGAGTGTAGCTACGTATATTTCAGAAGATCATTTTTAATATTAACGTTTACGAATTTTAAATTGGAAAAAAGTAAAAATTTAATTTATTTTTCGTTTCAACGACTTAGAATTTGATGCTGAAAGGATAGCAGATAAATATTATTTGAAGAATTTGTAATTTTGGGGTTATCCAACGAGTGTTTAGGCTCCGGCGTAGTTAATACAAGAACCATACTTGAATCAAATGCATATATATTTAGCTGAAGTGTTGGATGATTAGGTCATTCATTGTTAAGTCGTCTCTAGTAGGGATGTGCCGATTAATTTTCATCGGTAATAATTAGGGATGTGCCGATACCAAAATTTTTTTGCCGATGTTTATACCGATGCCGATTCTTATTTTGAAATTTTGCCGATGCCAACTTTAGTTCACCTTGCTTAATAAAGAGATAGGATACTACGTTACATCATTATATGAACACTTAAACCCTAGCCATGATAAACGATTATAATTTTAGACGAACGGTTCATTTCAATTAATTTTTTCGAACACCAACGCAAGAAAGATATCAGTGTTCCTGACCGGACACACTGATATGCCTCCAGAAATGAAATTGATAGCATTCAAACTGACTGTTATTTTACAAAAAGTATCGGCAAAGAATCGGCAATTTTTTGCAGTAGCGATGTCGATGCCGATACTCACGAAAAGTGTCTATTATTACCGATGCCGATGCTGATTAATCGGCACATCCCTAGTAATAATCGAGTTTTTGTGAATATTGGCATCGGAACTGCAAAACAAATTACCTATTCTTTACCGATACTTTTTGCATAAGACAGTGAGTTGGAATGCTATCAATTTCACTTCTTCTCCGTATATTAATGTATCTGATGAGGTAAACAATTACCTTTTTTGCGTTTGTGTTTGAAAAAATTAATTGAAATGAACCATTCTCATAAACTTATATATAATTGTTTCTGGTGTATCCTATCTATTCTTTAAATATGCTGTAGTAAAGAAAGAATCTGTATCGGTATCGACACATTTACAAAGAAAAGAATCGGCATCGGTATCGGCATCGAGAAAAATTTCGGTATCGGCACATCCCTAATCTCTTGGACGGCGCAGTTGGTAAAGTTTCCTCTTAAAGGTTGACCACTAAATGAAATTGTCTTTTCAGTATACACCGTAATATGTACTCGTTAACATATATATTGTTTTGTGAAGTATTTGCATTTTGCCAGCAGCTTAAACGGTCCGATGTATTTAAAATTACATACACCAAGAATGCGATATGTTATTTTTTGGTCAAAACAGGAATTATATAATGCCCATTACCAGTCCCTGTAATCAATCTGAGTTCAGACTAAAATACTCTTTTCTTTGGAATTTCCGTCAAAGTCCAATTCATTCATATTTTGGTTTCCGAGAACGGTTTATTATTGTTTCTTCGCTTATGTTGCTGTATCTTTTTAGTATCTTAATCTAAAGATACATTATTTAATTGCATTACGGTATTTATTACTAGGGTATGCATGTAGTAAACTATTGGTGGACATTGCGTAATTATTGACGAACCTTATTTTTCGCATTTATTTCGCATACCCATGAAGAAAATTAAATTATTTTTCATCATATATTATCTCAATTTGTGGGCTAATATAAAATATCCAGTTTATTGATAACGAATTTTGCTTTTGGGGGTGGTCAAGTACATATATTGTGAACATATTTGATTCTGTATATATCCTTTTTAACATTACCTGTTAGCCTTGATTCTACGGTGTTCGCAATTATGTCAAAACGAAAGATTCAAAACCGATATACAACGCTTGGAAAGCTTGTTACTGCATCCTGCTGTAGGCACTATTGTCCGCATTGTCGCTATTGTGAACAGCATGGTGCGTGTAAATTGAATGCATGACAAAACACTCTAGTGCTCGCTTTTTAGTCCAATCTTGAATGGAGGCTTTTTCAGGGGTGCAGCCGGTTTCAAACCGGCGCTTAATTTTAGACTAATAGTCTTACGCTGAAATTTAGACTTAGGAATAGGAATACACTGAGATACTGTTCGGCCTCTAAAATAACACTTGCCATCTATCGGGTTTTCCAGCGTCATTGTAACCCAATAAATATTGTGAACGTACATGGTTTCATCCAAACATTTAACACATGCGTGTACGACAGAAAAAAAATGAAACTAAGTCAATCATTTCAATGGCAATTGGCATAGAACAAATAAATGATGGTTTCAATTTTTAAGTTTAAAAAACATCTGGCAAGATAAAATACCACAGCCGGATGACGATTTTTTACCGTAGTCGGATATCCGGTCGCACCCTGATATTTACTGCTTCATAAAGGAATTGGCATTTAGATAGCCGCATCGGTTCAATGACCGTGAACAAAATTGTCAAGCCGGTGTAAGTATTTGACACTTGTTTTATATACATATGTGCTATATATAGCAGGATTTCAACAGGAGCTAGATTGCACAACCAGCAGGTACAGGAATTTATTTTTTCACCGGAACAGGAACCAGAAGAGGAGTTACAAAGGTATAATATATACGTAATATCGCCAAATTGTTGCTAATTGGCTTGTGACCCAAATTAAACATGTGGTTTACAGCATAATGTTCCGGAGTCGCATGAAACAATGACCCTTGGTCAGTTTTACACAGAACTGTACCAAAATTAACTTCTGTGAAAATCAATTACTTCCCGATGGCGAATATTCATAAGCACAGTGAAAGTTTAATTAAGATAACAAAACTAAGCAAACCATTCTTACCGCTCACAGTTCCTATGAAGGTAAATTTATGTTCAGGAAAAAATTTACTTGAAGTTTCAAAACAAACACATACATTACATACATTGGCATAGCCAGGATTTCAGCTTGGGGGTCCACATCGCTGAACTGCTATGCCTGAGGTGTGTGATTACAAATAAGGAATCCATTACCAAAACCAAATCCACTTCACATATTTATAATGTTAGCGACTGTAACTATGACATATTTCAACATCACCTTATTTCCTGCCCCCAAAATCCAACTTCATGCCCTTTTGAAATGACACATCAAGGATTTTTAAGTGAGTGGGCATTTGAGGCTGGTCCAGCAGGGTTGTTGGCCGGAAAAATACCGGAAAATGGTTTTTTTTTTCATTTTTTCCTTTTTTCCGAGGGGGTGGAAAAAAATGGAAAAAATGGAAAAATATTAAACGATTTTGCAACTAAATATGATATAAAATAACGTTTTTAGACGACGTGTAACTAATTTTCATGCAACACATTAACAGTGACCTTGTGTATATGTCCACCGGGACACATTATATGTTCGAAAAGAGCGAAAATTGCAGAATTTGAATATATAAATGGATTTCAGAATTGAAGCTTTGCCGCGAGATTCAATATAAAACTACACATGCAACTTGTTCGGTACACTAACCAGGTTTCGTCGGCAGTCTCGCCAAAGTTAGGGTGCTCAAAATTGAAAGCTTGCTTTTACCGTATGATTTAACACAAAAATGCGTCTAGCTCAACCTCGCTTTGCTCGCGAGGTTGCAACAATTGAGGTGTTTTGATGTCAGAAAAAACCCAAAAGTGTCTAGGGATTTAATATATACTTACAAAAGACAACTCTGACTTCTTTAGCTCGCTCCATTCATGAGTTTTTGATGTTCTGATGACCTCCGCCGATTATATATTCCACACCGAAACTAACGAGTCAGTGATATATAATTTTTGCTGTGGCCTTAAGAATCGAATTTTTCAAAAATTCAGATTTGGTCTTGGAATGATCAGGGGATGTCACCAGAAGCTCAAATATGCAAAAATTTCAAAATGCAAGCATTTTTGTGCAAACGTCGGCTGAGCGTGGAATAACAGATCACTCAGACAAAAAATGACTTTTTTCCATTTTTTCATTTTTTGCAGAAAAAATGGAAAAATTCATTTTTTCCGGTCATAATTTTTTCCGGAAAAAACACCTCTGTGATCCAGTGCTCCCCCAAGCTAGTGCCGAGGTCAACACTGAGTACGGAACGTGCGAAGTATTAACCATTTTCTGGGAAATATGTGTTGTTATTCTCAAGTTTTACCAATGGCAAACCTACATATGCCCATGCCGATGTCGGTACTAATTTTAGCATAATCATGCTTTAGCGAAGGTTAGTTTTACTAAATTATATGGCCATAAACGCTAATACTTAAAACCTAACAAACAAAAACAACTGACAACTGTTAATTTCGCTCAATTTCATAGTGTGCGCATTAGGCATCTGCAAGTGTATGGAATGACAACATCTCAATGTGGGTATCTACCAAGGGAAAAAACGTTATATTTAGCACATTTATTTAGTAAGCAGCTTTTAGTGATTACTGCTGCAACCTTTGGCTATATTGAAACAGGGATCACTTTTTAATGGGGTCAATATTTCAGTCCTATATTGGCCGTGCAAAAATACCGGGGGTTTCTTTTTAATGAGGGTCATTGTTTCACACGATAGTACTGTGAAATTTGGATTGGAACTCATGAATATGTGCCCGGAGTGATTTTTTGGAGGATTCATTTTTCATGCGCCCCGGAAATACATTGGTCTTTAAGACCGTAAGTGGCTGCATATTCATGACCGCTGGTTGCGTCATACTTTTACTGGTGAGTGGCATGCGGTGTCGACCGGCTGGTGCGCAGCACAGAAAAGTATAACACGAACATTGGGGTTGCGCTTTTCACCAGAACTGGAATAAAAAACAGAAATTAAAGTAATTTTCAACATCGATTTACAGTTGAACTTTCCACATCAGATACAGTTTATAAACAAAATTGCACTAATAGGAAAAACACTCATTTTGAAATAGCCATTTTTAAATGCACAGTTTCAAATATATAAATTGTATGAATAATTTGCCATAAAACCGTAAAAAATGAAGATCCTGCGTTGTTAAGCGCAGGAACAGGAATTGCATTTTTGCCGGAATTCCGCTGGCACCCTGGCGCTGCTAAAGTATCGTGTAATAGCGCTCCCGTTTGTGAACGCCTTCAAAAATCGTTTTGCTACTTGTGTACGGTCTCTTATTGCTCACATTTTAAATAATTATTCAAATAATTATTCCACTCAATATAGAATTTGGAAAACTGGATAAAGAAAACGAGAAACCTATTACTAGTAACTTTCTGCTGTCATTACTTATCAGCAATATTTTCGTTTTAGAGCGCCCCGTTCAACTCACTACGGAGAAGTTGCGCTTGAAGCAGCAAGCGTTGAGTGAAACAGAAGACTATTTTATTGACGACGAGTATTATGAAAGCTGTGAGTTGCGTGAGCGTGTCTACAATTTAAAATCTTGCCCGTTATATATATATATATATAAAGAATCTCTTTTGAAAGCCACTTGTACTCCGAATATAAGCCATTGATGGTGGATTTCACTTCAGTCGATGATGAAAATGTAAAATATAACAGATAAAATAAATACCTATGTTCGACTAAGGTTGTTTCACAAATAATAGAGCAAAAAATACGATTAAAATGAAATTTTTGGTGAAATGCATTTTTCACTTTCCGGTTCCGGTTCCGGTAAAATTTTCAAATTCCGGTTCCGGTAAAATATATATATATATATATTCAGGGTGCAACCGGAATTCCGGTTCCGGTTCCGGCATTTTTTCACCTTCCGGTTCCGGTTCCGGTAAATTTTTACCGGATTTAAAAATTCCGGTATTATAATTTGGCCGTTTTCTTAACTTTGCTAATTTTTAAGAATCTCTTTTGAAAGCCACTTGTACACCCGAATATAAGCCATTAATGGTGGATTTCACTTCATTCGATGATGAAAATCTAAAATACAACAAATAAAATAAATACCTATGTTCGACTAAGGGTATTTCACAAATAATAGAGCAAAAAATAAGATTAAAATGAAATTTTTGGTGAAATGCATTTTTCATTTTCCGGTTCCGGTTCCGGTAAAATTTTCAAATTCCGGTTCCGGTAAATTGTAATTCCGGTTGCACCCTGATATATATAAGGTATTTATTTTATTTGTGGTATTTTAGATTTTCGTCGTCGACTGAAGTGAAATCCACCATCAATAACTTATATTCGGAGTACAAGTGGCTTTCAAAAGAGATAATTAAAAATTAGCAAAGTTAAGAAAACGGCCAAATTATAAAACACCGGAATTTTTAAATCCGGTAAAAATTTACCGGAACCGGAAGGTGAAAAAATGCCGGAACCGGAATTCCGGTTGCACCCTGATATATATATATATATATATATATATATATATATATATATATATATATATATATATATATATATATTATCATTTCAAATTAAATGATCAACATAAACGGTATAAACAGTAGCATTAGTCACTCAAGGAGGTAAATCCTGTATTTATTTAAAAATTTTAAAGGCATATGAATTATTTTGAACGTTTAGTTTAGGGTTTTTATCCCTAATGTGTATTGCTTCTAGGATTTGAAGAGCGAAATTGGCATCACGACTCGAGCCTTGTCGATTTAATCTTGCTATGATTTCAAAATCCTCGTTGTTACATTGATGGTTAGATGAAGAAATGTGATCAGAAATTGAAGATTTATACTTAATACTAGAATCAGTAGCTTCAAAAGTGCGATCCGAAACACGCATATGCTCGCATATCCTTTTTTGTAATTGTCGGTTCGCTGAACCGATGTAATCTAGCTGACAGCTAGAACATATAAACTGATAGATTACAAAGGATTGCAGCAGTGGCGGAATACTGTCTTTTGTTTGAAAGAATGATCTTACCTTCTGATGATTATAATGAACAATCCGAATTTTCCATTTTTTGCTATCATAAAATTTATAAAAAAGTTGACCGATTTGTTTCTTAAATTGAAACGAATGAGATCCCAAGAAGGGAATTCTAAAAACTATGGTTCGTACCCCGTTTTTGATAGACTCGCACGCTTTAACCGGAGAAGAAAGCAGATTATGGTTAAGTTCAGGTATTTGGCTAATTACAAGCCAGTTAGTGTCATCAGCAATAGATAAATTTCCAAATCTTTTAGAATAAACAACGAAAATGTTTTCTCAATCACTGATGTAGGTAAATTATTAGTCTTAAAAAGATTTTCTAGAAACTGAATTTCAATTTCAAGCAGTTTCGAATCAGAAGTGATTTCAAAACATCTATATGACAAGCAACTAATTAAGTTAGTTTTATACCTATATGGCATAAACGATCTGAAATTTAAGATCTGATTTGAATAAGTTGCTTTCCTGTACACGCCTGTTGACACTATACCTGTATTAGGATCCTTGCAAATCTTAATATCCAAGAAGGGTAGTGAACAGTTGCTTTCAATATCACACGTAAATTTAATTTTATGATGCCTAGAATTCAGAAAGTCCAAAAATTTTTTGGATTGTTCAACATTGTTAAACACTGCAAACGTGTCATCTACATAGCGGCGGTAGAATCGAGGTCTAAGTTCATCAGGGCAAGACTCCATAGCCTTTTCCTCAAAGTCTACCATAAAGATATTCGCCAAAACCGGGCCTAATGGAGAGCCCATAGCGACTCCGTCTTTTTGAGTAAAAATTTTTCCATCGAAAATGAAATTAAGATTCATAGTACATAAACTGATGCCTTTAACCAATAGGTCTACAGGAATACCAACCGGGAGTTGACCATTTCTAACCGCGTTTTTAATAATTTCAATAGTATCAATAATAGGAATATTAGTGAAGAGTGAGGTGACGTCATATGAGACCATCACCTCACTCTTCAAATTTAACTTTGTTACCTCTTCAGCAAATCGAAACGATGAATCTACTGTGTAGATACCGCGGCTAATTGGTTTTAACATAATGTCGATATGTTGAGCCAATTTATGACACGCGGATGCTACGGCCGACATTATTGGCCGGATTGGCACGTCTTTTTTTGTGGACCTTGGGTAGTCCGTATAAAATCGGTAGTCGAGATCCAGAAGGATTAATCAATTTAGCCGTATACGGTGAAATAATTTTCTGTTTGACGCATTCTGAAGTGAAAGACCGGATTCGGTCTTCAAAATTAATAGTTCGTTTATATAAATTATTCAAATTATGGTCTGATAGTTCGAAAATATTAGGATCATTTAAAATTTTCATAACTTTATTAATGTAGTCAGAACGGTTGAGGACTACAAGTCCATTTCCTTTGTCAGGCTTGGAAATTATTATTGATTTGTCTAAACTTAACGACTGTGGTGCTTTATATCTTTCAAAGTTAGAAATGGCAGTCTCCGCGATTCGTCTAAACATACTGGTAAAGGAAAACGGTAAACTCGCATTATCCGTCGATTTCAAAACCATGTAGATAACCCTAGATGTGTCCAGTCTTTCATACCTTTTGACTTGAAAAAGCGACAATCTATCCAATTTCTTCTTATGGATCGCTTTAATTTTATTACGACTATGTTCTACATACCACTTAACGTACATGTTCAGGACAAATCTATCCATGAATTGAACCGAATTTTGAATTTTACTACAATTTTCATCAACTATTTTAGAAAGCTCAAAAATTTTACGTTTTTATCTCTAGTTTCGTTTTTCAGTATTTGAAAGTGGAAGTTTTTAATATTTCTAACATTCTTTTTAATAACAGGATTGCGAAGCTTAAGAAACTGTGGTGTCAACGACAGATTAATACAACATTCAATAAAGTATATGTCTTCCTCTGCTTTGATAATTTTCAGAGCAGGGTTTAGCCACTTTCGGAAGGCTTGTAGAGTCTCGCTGCCCAATTTCTCTCTAATACCCTTATAAAGGCAATTACCAAATCTAGCCGAAATTAACTTTAAGATTGCACTTAGAGCGAATTTTGCCACTACATTATCACTGTTTTGCGAGTTCTGGTCTAAACTAGAGTTCCTCGGTTCATTAGATATATTATCCGAAGCCATGAGTAACAAATAAATGCTACAAAAACAAACAAACGAAACTAAAATGAAAAGGTGTGTAACTTCCAGCTATTTCCACCCGTTTAGTGCTTAGGCGAGCTAAATTAAGAAGTTATAACCTCTGACAAATATGCCGGTACACTTTTCCGTTAGCTATGTATTTGGTTAAGATTATAAAAGTTCTAGAAAGTTATAAATCAGATATTATTTCAGGATTTTGGTTTTAATTTAAAACTGGTAAAAATTGTCCGTAGAGAATGTTAAATGAATTCAGGGCGACTAAATCCACAGTTTCTTAAGCTTCGCAATCCTGTTATTAAAAAGAATGTTAGAAATATTAAAAACTTCCACTTTCAAATACTGAAAAACGAAATTAGAGTTAAAAAACGTAAAATTTTTGAGCTTTCTAAAATAGTTGATGAAAATTGTAGTAAAATTCAAAATTCGGTTCAATTCATGGATAGATTTGTCCTGAACATGTACGTTAAGTGGTATTTAGAACATAGTCGTAATAAAATTAAAGCGATCCATAAGAAGAAATTGGATAGATTGTCGCTTTTTCAAGTCAAAAGGTATGAAAGACTGGACACATCTAGGGTTATCTACAACCTAGCTAATAGGCCTTTATCTGATGATGAAATGTTAGCGTTGAAACTTGGACCTGGATTTATTCCGACTGTGAGTAAAATTAATAGCAATAAGTTTATTA
>JASANG010000919.1:0-109157 GCA_030248215.1 Enoplolaimus lenunculus
CGAAGCCGATACCGATTCTTATTTGGAAATTTTGCCGATGTTGAACCGATACTGATTCCAACTTTAGTACACCATGCTTAACAAACAGATAGAATACTACATTACATCATTATATGAAGACTTAGACCCTAACCAACGTAAACGATCATAATTTAAGACGAATGGTTCATTTCAATTAATTTTTTCAAACACAAACGCAAGAAAAATGTCAGTTTTCCTGACCGGACACACTGATATGCGCCCAGAAACAAAATTGATAGCATTCAAACTGACGGTTATGTCCAAAAAGTATCGGCAAGCAATCGTCAATTTTTTTGCAGTGCCGATGCCGAAACTTCCGAGAACTGCTGATTATTACCGATGCCGATGCCGATTAATCGGCACATCCCTAATAAAATTTACTGAAATGAACCGTTCTTATAAAATTATAATCGTTTATGATGGTCAAGGTTTAATTCTTCATATAATGATGTAACTAGTATACTATCTGTTTGTTGAGCACGGTGTACGAAAGTTGGAATCGGCATCGGTTCGACAAAATGTCAAAATAAGAATCGGCATCCGTATCGGAAAAAATTTTGGTATCGGCACATCCCTAATAAAAACATTATCCCTTTCTAATCAACACTAAAATTAAAAAATGAAAAACACACAAATTATGTAAAAAAAGTCAGATCCGGAGTTTCAGTAATTATCTAGCACCACTTAACAATAACAAAATACTACAAACCTCATATTTCCCAGGGTTCGTCGTTTTTCTTTACTAACTCGCTCCGAGAGCGCATCTTGTAATTCGCGTTTTACTTTAGGGTCCTGAAAAGTAAACGAAATAAATTGCTCCAAAAAGTTAATTATGATTAAAACTTTCAATTTTCTGTTCATGCTACAACACTAAATAAAGAACTTAAAACTTTATGTAAGCCGTTATACGGCTAGCTGTAACGCACAGCCCACCGTAGTTATTTACAACCAAACATGAAATGACACCGACAGACATGTCACCGTGACCGATATATTTCAACTGACTTACTTCTGCAGCGTCAATTTTTTCTTGTGCGGCTGCAAATTCTTTTTCAACATTTTTATCGAGTTCAAACTCTGACTGACACTTGAACAGTAAAAAGTTACGGAATGTTGAACGATTATTAGAGTTGCCTTGGAGCTGACGCTGTAAAAAAGACATTAAAATAATAAGCCATGAAACCCACATGTCCGAAAATGCCAACGCAAAAATAATCATACACTACAAACAAACGCGTTTACTTTCGCTTAGCAATCTCTGCCTGTAAGTCACTAAAGTATCAATCCAGCTAGCTTGGACTACATTCAAACAGTTTCTGTCGTTCGTTCATTTCTCACAACCGAGACTTTTTCCATATTCGCTTTATTGGCTAAAAATGTTTCTGTAATCAATCCCATGCGCAGCGTCCTGGTGCCTGCGTCAACATTACTGTTCATTAACCAGGTCATAACATAAATTACTTGGCGCCAGGAAGGATAAAATTCTTTGCCAATGAAGCGAAAACGAATGTTTAGAAAGTTTATTTTCGAAACCACAAGATAGACTTTAGCTGACGCCCAAATTCCATCCAAACAAAATCCACTCACCATACAAACATATTCACACAGGCGGGCGTAAATTTGGCAAAACTTTGGTTCTTCAATTGCTTTGTGAAACAAAATATCAACAATCGATCGCCCTTCGTCTTCCGCATTGTTTTCATCTGAATCGTCTGTGTATTTCCAAAATTCAACAGCTAATTCGTCGAAATTTGACGGCGTCAATTTGTTGAGCAATGCGCGAACTGCTGATGCTGTTACCTGGAAGCAACCAAGACTACTCACACTAGGGATCGACCGGATACCTATCCGGTTCTGGTTGATAACCGGCAAATAACCAACCTGCCGGATATCAAATATCTAAATATTTTGCTGCGAATGTATTTTTAAGCAAGACGTAAGGACAAGTTTTGGACATTGGAGTGAAAAGAGAAATCCAAGCTAACAATGAAATCATTACACAAAGACTTTGTACAAAACATAAAACGCTTCACAAAACTCCGAGCTTCGCTCAATAACCTTGTATTGTCGCAAAAGCTTTTGATACGTACTAGACAAATAAACGTTTAATTCAATGGATAACTGCAACACCGGATATATCAGTAACGAAGGGTGGCGGAGCGCGGGTTAAGAAGAAATAACAGTCCGTAACCGAATACCAGGGGGTACTATTTGGAGAGGCCAACTAAATATCAGTCGCCACTTATTCGCATCACTACAATATTACATTTGCAGGCCGAAGAGCAATGTTTGGATTCGACATCGGGAATTTGCAAAATGCAATGTTCGGCTTCGGCAACTTGGCAAAGGATTCGGATGCGATCAAATCGTGAATTCGGTGCTACCCTGCACACAACATCTAACACTAAGTGAGCACAAAATAAATTTCGTAAGATCGAAAATAAGCTTCTACACCGACCACCTCAGAAGCGAATTTTTAAACGTAACTTACATCTGATGCTGACAAATCTTTCTTTTTCGAGTTGGGCACCCATGCATTTTCAACGGTGCGCAGTTTAACGTTGACGACTTCGTTCTGCGACGGCCGTGTATTGTACTGGCTGCCTCGAGGGCCGCCGCGTTGTCGCTGACTGCCTTTGCCTCCTTCAATTGATCCACCACGACTGCCAGTGTATTGGTTCTTAAACCACCACGACATAGTAGTATACATAGAACACTAAACACAATAAACAATGTATTAGCGCTAGCACAACCAATCGCACTCGTCATAAATGACACGAAATATGCTCCGCATTGGTTTAGACATAAGAAGTAATCAAATAAGAAATACACCTCCGTTGACAATTATATTAGAGAAAAAATTTATATATCTATATACATACATACATACATCCACCTTTCGACCCCAGAGTACAAAACATTACATGCTTAGCCCAATAAATCAAGTTTTTATTACAGATATGGTGCAATTGTTATACGCCGTTCACAATATAAAATTTACCTTTGCCAGAGAATGACCCATTAAAAGTAGGGTTAACGCGAGACACATTACAAATTTGTCACTTGTTAACCCTACCCTAACACTTTTTTCTGTTAATCCTACCCTAACGCATGTCACAAAGTGCTCTGTCGCTCTGTGATAAGCGCTATTAGGATAGGGTTTATAGATGGGCGCCGGATATCCGGACATAAAAAATATCCGGAAATTATCTCAAAATTAACCCAGTGAAAAATTTGCATCGAATAAGCACCGTCAAATACTAAATTTATTACCTTTGCAAGAAACAAAGTAGAAGATCTTTTGAATTCAAACCCCCCACGCTAACCGATTTCTTATCATACACTAAAACAGTCCAAAAGTACTTTATCAGCGATTCTAGCTGACCGAATAATGAACAGTTAAGCGTGGGGTTGGACGGCGACAACCTCATCCTTCTTAGTGTTTTTTCAAACTGCGCAAGGTTCAAGGAAGCCGCAGCATCCTCCCTGACAGAAAAAATCAAAAAATTGATTCAAAAAGTTTGGTTGTTGCAGAAAAGGTTTTTGCTTACATTTGTGTCGTGAAATTAATAGAAAGTTAGGTGTGCTAAACAAGTCATCAAACGCAAAAAATGACGCAATTCAACTCAGCGCGTCGCTTTTACACAATAATACGTATAATTTCTTAACTGTTGAAAATCGGTACATTTCCGGTTCCGCAATAGTCTATAAGATCACAAAAAGTAAAAGTATATATTCAAGCCTTAAAAACTGAAATTTAACTGAAATTAGCAGATGAGGTTATGAGGAACAAAAGCGGCATTGTGTTCCGATATATTAAGACTAGATCGGGTCCTGAAAATTTGGACCAAATAACAATGTAACAACCTGGTTGGCGCCGAATCTACGATTTGACCGAATCTGAATCAGAATCCATGCTTAGTTTGCCGAATCCGAATCTGAATCTTGCATGTTGCAATTTCTGTTATATCTATTCTATATATTCTGTGTTTGAGAATATCAACACAATGCAAGTCGCATAACTTTTAAACGTTAATATATTTCGCGCCCGACAAGTTTTGAGATTTGTGACCTGAAACAAATTTTTTTACACTGAAAAAACATATTGCCGAAAACTGTTGGATTCGGCTCTTGGATTCGGCTTCTTCACAACCGAATCCGAACAAGTTTTTGCCAACTACGAACCTTTGTTGCCACCCTGGTAACAACCAAAACATATTCCTAAGTTTAAGGCTCCTCAGTGTAATAAACACAAGTCTAAAACAATGCTTAACCTAAACCCAAGCAAAAAATTAGTCTAAAATTTAAGCCTTGTCTATTTAGGTCTAGTGAGAAAGAGGGTAAGAACGGATCTAAAGGATGGCTGGCGGGCGTACGCCCCCGTCAGACATTTTTTATGATAAAATGGTAACGTCCCTACAATTTCCCCCTCAGAATTTTTTGTGATAAAATCAGAAGGTCTCCACCTTGCAATTGTCCTCCCTCAGGTGTCTACCTTAGAATTTTACCCCCTTAGAAAATTTTTTGGTAAAAAATTGCGTTTCAAAACAGGGCACCGGTAAAAGTAACATCAGGTGGCCAATGCAAGTATTTATTAGCCCGTAGCAATCTTCTAAACCGAAAACCCAGCACTATTGAAGCATGAAGCAGTAGCATAATAAGCAACTATTTATAGAAATGTATGTTTTACACTCATAGCAATCAGCTTGTGGGTCAGGGTACTTCCCTAGAGCAACAAGTTAAAAGGAGTGCTTGAGAAAAGAAAATTGAGGTTTCGAAGCGCAAAAAAACGCAAAATCGAGTTTCGGATCTTCGAAACGGGAAATTTAATTCGGATATCCGGATATGAAATAATATCCGATGCCCATCACTAATATATCAGGGTTCCACATAAACAAACTTTTACCGCAACAGGAACCGGAACCTGAAATCATTTTCATCACCGAATTACTATAGAACTTGTTAGAAAACTTGCCAAAAAATGGTTTAAAAGAATTTTCCCGCTATTTCATCACCAAGCTTTGTGAAAACAATTCCGGTTCCTGCATCTTTGAATGCAGGAACAGGAATTGAATTTTTGCACGAATTCCAGACGGAACAGGAATTCCTGTTGAACCATGATATATATCATGGTGCGACCGGATATCCGGTTCCGGTTTAGCATTTAAAAATGCAGGAACCGGAATTTTAACGGTTTTTGGCAAATGTGTTTTTGCAATTAATTACTTCAATTTTGTTACCGGAACGTAAAAAATACATGCCACCGAAAAATTATTTTAATTTTTCTTTTTGCAGTATTATTGGTGAAATAACCCTAGTTGGAGATAGGTATTCACTTTACCTGCTGTATTTTAGATTTTCATAATCTACAAAGCGAAATCTACCTTCGATGGTTTATTTTTGGCGATTGTCAAGGTTTGCATACTATACTAATGAAATCTACTTAATCTTAATTTTCACCGACTAAATTTTAATATCGGAATTTTAATTCCGGTAAAAATTTACCGGAACGGGAAGGTGAAAAAAATGCCGGAACCGGAATTCCGATTACACCGTGATATATACTAGAGCGAGGGTTCACTCTCTTTACGATGATCCTCAATCGCAGCACTATCCATGTTGTCTAGTCGGCTACGGTTACGATGGGTTTTAATAGGAGCATGAGCATTAATGGTATCTTGGCTCATGGTTATATGACGACCTTTAATTCTGTCTACCAATTTTATTTCTTGACGTTTCTCAGAACTTAGGTTAGCCATGCTCTTTCGTTTTCGCTCGGCTGCCGCAATCCGCTTTTCATTCGATGACGGAGTTACTTTGCGGTGCTGTTTGATACGGGGGTGCGAGCAACTACTGGAAAAAGTGGATCGATGCAGTTGCTCTTCTGTTGAGCACTGTAAAATATTTAGTTCATCGAAGTCGGAAAATAAAAGGGTATGATCAATATGGATATACTGATTCGCAGAACATTGTTTACGATTCCATGTATGATGCGCTGATATAAAGTCGACTTTTGAAAAAATTGCGCACTTGATGCCGAGAAACCACCTACCACATTGACCACTACATTGAATACTTGACATTATATAAATATGTGTTTATGTTTATATGTATATATTAGGGATGTGCCGATTAATCGGCATCGGTAATAATCGGCACTTTTCCCGAGTATCGGCATCGGCACTGCAAAAAAATTGCCGATTCTTTACCGATCCTTTTTGGACATAACAGTCAGTTTGAATGCTATTAGTTACATTTGTGGGCGCTTATCACTGTGACCGGTCAGCAAGCCTGATATCTTTTAGTGCGTTTGTGTTTGAAAAAATGAATTGAAATGAACTGTTCGTCTAAAATTATAATCGTTTATGATGGTTAGGGTTTAAGTTTTCACATAATGATGTAATGCAGTATCCTATCTGTTCATTAAGCATGGTGTACTAAAATTGGAATCGGCATCGGCAAAATTTCATAATAAGAATCGGCATTGGTATCGGCAAAAACTTTGGTATCGGCACATCCCTAGTATATATCTGGCAGCAGTATAGTTTTTTTTCAACAGCGAATGTCTTCATATTGGCATCATATAGCGATTGATAAAAAATATGGCAAAAAATTACGCCATAGTGGTGATGCGCCTCACCAAAAATTAAATTAAAAATTTGGTTTTTTTAACACAGATCCCAGCCGGGTTGTTAAACCCGGTATGGCTAGCAGATTCAATTCTATTGAGTGATTGTTACCATAACAATACACAGAGACATTGAATCATATATTATTGAGCGAAGCAAAACTCCGAGCGAAGCTCGGAGTTTCGCGAAGCGTTTTATGTTTTGTACTTGGGGCTCGAAAGGTGGATGTCCGTCCGTCCGTTGAACATTCATGACCCACTTGTTGGGTAGGGCTCTGCCCTGAGTTCATTCCTTTCCTTTTAATATGGTCCTGGGTCTGTGTGCCAGTCAGTACTTTAAATGAGTTAAGTGCACCATAGTTTATACCCCTCATTAATCGTTATTTCAGGACCCTCTCTAAGTGACACCCCTAGCTCTACGAGTACCTTTTCTATATTTACCTTTTCGGCCAATTAATTTAATTTCATTTCAAATTCTTTTTTCAAAAAAATTTTTGCATACACGTCACCAGCATGTTATGTATCGGTCATACCGTTATTTTTTGGGGGTTCAGACCGTAACATACATACAAAGAGCATGGTGAGAGGGAGTTGGTGCTAAGTTCACTTACACTACAGAGCATCCGACCGCAATTGGTTAAAACCTATTCACTGCTATAAGCAGATTGATTACTAATACTTACAGATGTTTTACAAAAAATTTTAACTTCAGCATTAACGGTTTAGGTCTAGTATCCATAACGTTTAGATTTTATATTTAATTATCAATAAATTATAATTTTAATTCTATTCTAAGTACAGTTCTTTGATTTTCAAAATTATACTCTCAATTCTTTCACTTAAATCCGATATAAATGTTTCCAAAAACAAAATTAGCCTTGTATGATGTAGGATAGGATCTGCTGTTATAGAGAAACGTGGTGGATTATCTGTTTTTGCCTTTCTTTACAAATGTATGCAACATGGTTATTATTTTTTAGATATTATTGCTGCCTTTACATCAACGTGGATGTTTTTAGTGGTCGGTGGTTTTGGTTTTTGTTAGGTGATTGTTCTGGTCACTATGGACAAAGAACGCACGGTATCGACGTCGTCGTCGGGTGAAATATCAAAGAAATTGGACAAAGCGCTTACGGTGAAAGGTAGGATAACGTTAAAGTTATTTATTTAATATAACGGAGAATCCATACAAATTATATTCAAAATTTTGCTAGTCTAAATTGTAAGTGCATTTCCTATTACTGCTTAATAAGTTACATTGCCGATTAGCATAACCTGGCAAACACACACAAACACGCAGAAAAGAAACATACAAGCATAGCACATAATTTTGTTCATATTCTTTAATTTTTATTCGATTGTCTGACACTTCATAATGAATATTTCGTATTTTGTCTGGAAATGTTTGGGTTCAGCTAACAAGTGACCTTTCAGAAACAGTGATTTTTGCTAGTATATAAGCGGTATTGCTCTGGCGAGCAGTCAGTTCTGAATTTTTAGTTGAATAAAACGCACTTCATACTTGTGTAACTTTTGATTGCAAGTGGTTTGATTTTGCCTGCTGCATTCTTTGTGGCGGCGATCTTTACGGTTTTAAATCTCGGACAAAACCCAGCATTACCACGTTACATATGTAAAGGTTGCGTTCAGTTGCAGTATTTGTTTGGCCTGTCTTAATTTACGGTCAGGTATCCAGTTTTTCCAAGGTACTATAAAATAGAATTGTAGCTTAGGATTAAGGCTATTTTTTCAGTTAGACTTAGTTTCGACTTATTTTCACGTTGAAGTTTAGGCCTATAAAAAGTGGGCTCAGGAGTAACGTTATTATTTTCGTATTTGCTAAAAATGAACATGCAAGGTACTGTATATTACTCTACAAGTACCTCACCTTCAACGAATTCTTAGTTGCATACGAAGTCTTACTTCAATCAATATGGAACTGCAATACACACGTAGAATTGCATAATACGCTAAGTATTAATGAACTCGATGCTACTGTTGAAAGTGTATCATCATAAAGCTGTTACTGCACCATGTACGCAACCTGGACTGAAACTACTGCATAAATCAAAACAAAATTGTGACCTGTGCACGATCGCTGCTAAGTTTTATGTTTTTTAATTTTTTAACAAATATCCGGCAAGAAAAAATACTGGAACTGGATGCCGATTTTTTGCCGGAGCCGGATATCCGGTTGCACCCTGATATTGATATATGAATATACACTATATGTTGTGTAAAAATTAAACTCGGCACAAAAGTGTGACAGAGTAGCAGCAGAAAAAATATTTTTAATAATATAGATATATTAATATCCACTATATGTTATATGTGGTGTAAAAATTAAACCACGGATGTGCCGGATGCCGATTCTTGAAAGGTGGGTATAATACCCTACTTGAGTAAAACTCAATTAATTCGACTATCACAATGGTAAATAATATATGATTCAATGTCTGTGTATTGTTATGGTAACAATCACTCAATAGAATTGAATCGGTTAGCCATACCGGGTTTAACAACCCGGCTGGGATCTGTGTTAAAAAACCAAATTTTTAATTTAACTTTTGGTGAGGCGCATCACCACTATGGCGTAATTTTTTGCCATATTTTTATCAATCACTATATGATGCCAATATGAAGCCATTCGCTGTTGAAAAAAAACTAGACTGCTGCCAGATATATACTAGGGATGTGCCGATACCAAAGTTTTTGCCGATACCGATGCCGATTCTTATTATGAAATTTTGCCGATGCCGATTCTTCTTGTGGTTTCGAAAATAAACTTTCTAAACATTCGTTTTGGCTTCATTGGCAAAGAATTTTATCCTTCCTGGCGCCAAGTAATTTATGTTATGACCTGGTTAATGAACAGTAATGTTGACGCAGGCACCAGGACGCTGCGCATGGGATTGATTACAGAAACATTTTTAGCCAATAAAGCGAATATGGAAAAAGTCTCGGTTGTGAGAAATGAACGAACGACAGAAACTGTTTGAATGTAGTCCAAGCTAGCTGGATTGATACTTTAGTGACTTACAGGCAGAGATTGCTAAGCGAAAGTAAACGCGTTTGTTTGTAGTGTATGATTATTTTTGCGTTGGCATTTTCGGACATGTGGGTTTCATGGCTTATTATTTTAATGTCTTTTTTACAGCGTCAGCTCCAAGGCAACTCTAATAATCGTTCAACATTCCGTAACTTTTTACTGTTCAAGTGTCAGTCAGAGTTTGAACTCGATAAAAATGTTGAAAAAGAATTTGCAGCCGCACAAGAAAAAATTGACGCTGCAGAAGTAAGTCAGTTGAAATATATCGGTCACGGTGACATGTCTGTCGGTGTCATTTCATGTTTGGTTGTAAATAACTACGGTGGGCTGTGCGTTACAGCTAGCCGTATAACGGCTTACATAAAGTTTTAAGTTCTTTATTTAGTGTTGTAGCATGAACAGAAAATTGAAAGTTTTAATCATAATTAACTTTTTGGAGCAATTTATTTCGTTTACTTTTCAGGACCCTAAAGTAAAACGCGAATTACAAGATGCGCTCTCGGAGCGAGTTAGTAAAGAAAAACGACGAACCCTGGGAAATATGAGGTTTGTAGTATTTTGTTATTGTTAAGTGGTGCTAGATAATTACTGAAACTCCGGATCTGACTTTTTTTACATAATTTGTGTGTTTTTCATTTTTTAATTTTAGTGTTGATTAGAAAGGGATAATGTTTTTATTAGGGATGTGCCGATACCAAAATTTTTTCCGATACGGATGCCGATTCTTATTTTGACATTTTGTCGAACCGATACTGATTCCAACTTTAGTACACCATGCTTAACAAACAGATAGAATACTACATTACATCATTATATGAAGACTTAAACCCTAACCATCATAAACGATTATAATTTTAGACGAACGGTTCATTTCAATTAATTTTTTCAAACACAAACGCACTAAAAATATCAGTTTTGCTGACCGGTCACAGTGATAAGCGCCAACGAATGAAACTAATAGCATTCAAACTGACTGTTATGTCCAAAAAGTATCGGCAAAGAATCGGCAATTTTTGAGCAGTGCTGACGCCGATACTCACGAAAACTGCCGATTATTACCGATGCCGATTAGTCGGCACATCCGTAAATTTAACTCTGCACAAAAGTGTGACAGAGCAGCAGTGAGAATTCCGATTCAAAACGAGTTCCAATTCCGACTCCGATTGCACAATCAATCGAAATCGGAATTTCCTCATTTTGATTTTAGGCCTACTTGTTGTTATATGTTGCATAAATTTCTGCACCATTTATCAATTTTGTTTTCAAATAATTGATTGTAGTTTAGCTTTACAGAGCCAAAGACTGGTTGCCAATTTGTTCATGCGACGTTTTCGAGAATTATTACAATACCCTCCAACAGACAACATAAATCAATATTATACTTGTTAATACAAATTATCCGTAGTCACAAAATTTGTAGTTCCGATTCCGCTTCCGATTCCAGCATAAGTTGAGTTCCGCTTCCGATACAATCCAGTCCCGCTTTGCACCCTCATATAATATATATGTGCTTACTTTGCTTCGGCCACGGAACACAGCACTGCCGCCTCCGACACCGCCACCCATGCCCTTTTGATTGAACCAATTGCCTCCGCCTTGTTGTGCTCCGCTTCGCGTGATATCGAGCCCGCTTCCAAGCTTCAGAGGCTAGAAATAAATAAAATCGACAACCGACAATGACCTGCGATCTTTTATATGACATTTTAAACATATTTACAACAAATAAAAATATATAACAGTAACTAGCTTACACTTAATCATTTCACATATCCTGTGTACAACAAAACTTTCCGAAACAGAAACCTCCTATTTTCCAACCTATACCAGTTGTAGTGGAACTACATGTATTCAGGAAGCTCGAACACACGTAAGCAGTTAAGCTAATATGCAAATTAGTTATTAGTTAACTATTCATTTATTGGTTTTGGAGGTTTGTAAACAATTTATTCAGATTCCTCTAATTCAAAAACAATAAAGTAACCATAATAATTTGTGAAATAATTTAAAAAGCCATTATTTAGGCTTATCAATTAAGCAAATATGTAAATTAGCTAACTATTCGATAACCGATTATTCTTTTATGCAAATTATCTAATAGCTAACTACGTATTCAATTATCGGTTTGAGGTTTGTAAACCAATTTATTCAGATTCCTCCCACCTAAAAACCTTCAGTAAACCCAAATAATTATTGAAGTAATTTAAAAAGTCCTGATTTTATCTTGTCAAGTAAGCTAATATGCAAATTAGCTATTAGGTAAATATTAAGTTATCGGTTTTGGAGATTTGTAAACAATTTATTCAGATTCCTCGCACCCAAAAACCTTCAGTAAACCCTAATAATTATTGAAATGATTTAAAATGCACTCGTTTTTTGGGTGAAATAGGGGGTTTCGACTCATCTGTATAACGGTTTTCCAACGGTATACAATTGTTGAAATTTTTGACAAGATTCCTTGGTTCCGCTAAAGAAGAACCTTGGAACCGAAAAAATAGAATTAGTTAAAAATTGGAACATCGATGTTAAATGATTAGATCAGGTCATGAAAAGCTCGAATACGCGAAATTTTTGAAAATCTAGCCATTTCAAGGCAAATGCCGGCTGGTGGACTTTTGTCTAAAATGAGCTTATTCACTGTAGTGACCACCCGAATAAGATGGAACAGTAAGAGGGGTCCCCATTTTGATTCAACAATCTATAGAAGCCCGTAGTCGTAATAAGAGTCCGTAAGCGAATGGAGTCCGTAAACCCAAATTATAGTCCATGAATGTCAATTTATCCCTAATTGTAGCGCATAAATGACTCCAGGACCAAATAAAGTTGAGTTCAAACTTTAAAGCATACATTAAAGCTTTGAAAGTACATTCCTAAGTATAACCTTGCATCACGGGTTTTTTTGGGTGAAATAGGGGGTTTTCATTCACTTTGTTTCAAAAAACCCCTCGAAATTCAAACAAACCCACTAGAAACCCCCCCAATCTTCCAAGTGTTTTTCACAGAAAACAATTTTACCTAATACTGAAACTTAAATCAAAAATACAAACTGAGACAATTAAAATATTTTTGCACCTTCCCCTATCGGAAAGTTACCTATTTCACTTAGCATTGAAGCTATGACTCACATTTCAATGCGAATTTTTTTTTATGTATGCATGTATATATATAACACATACGTAATTATGTCTTTTCGAACGTATTTGAAAAACCCATTTTATTTTAAAAAACCCACTGAAATTAAAAGAACCACTAAACACCCACGCCGAATTTTGAAAAAAGAAACCCTCTTAAAATGTCTTAGATCCCAGCTTCAGCAAAACGCAAATTTTGTATATACGAGCTTACTAGTTTCTACCTACCTGCCTATCAAGGTTGATTGATTTGCGTTCGTGGAAAAGCTCGCCAGGCACAGATTGACTAAATTCAGGTCGTTGGCAGGCCACTGGTAGCGTTTCAATTAGACGCATTGTGTCACGATCGTACACCCGTGCACCTTCAGTATTATCGCCACTGAATAACTCTGAAATTTTAACAACACTTAAAGTTATGTTTTTCACAGTTTGGTGTGAAACACTTCTTCGTAGTCCTCACCCAAAGCTCGCTCTGTTATAGTTTAACTAGTAATCGCCGAGGGTGTTTCTAGTCGGCTAAGGGAAGGCTCCTCTCTTGGGAGCTCCCCTGCCTCTGGTTGTCTTCGCCCATTTTATATCATCAGCAAAACCTAATACAAATATACATATACCTTCAATGTCATCTATCTGTGCACACTCACACTGAGTTGCGTTACACTGATAAGCTGGCTGCGTCTGTGACGGTGACCCATTTCGGTTCGTTGTGTTTTGCGAAAAAATGTTGTCCTTTATTCAACCGAAGATGTATTATACCAAAAGTGCATGACCACTTTTTGCACAAGAGTATGCAACTGGGTATATCCTTGTACGAAAGAAAGCGCCTGCCTAGCACGCGTTGCACTTTGTTCGTATGCTACCCCATTTCTGGGGCAGGGCGTAGAAATTGTCCGAATTCGTACGATTAACATACTATCCTACCTATATATGTAAAGTGCTCAGCAGTTGCTCGGTATACACATTTATGCGAGGTACGTATTACTTGACGCAACTACGTACATCATCCACGGCAAAACACAACGCGTGCTGGTACATTTAATACCACACAAATTTGGCAAGTTGCAAACTTCGACAAACAGTCATCATCAACTCTCGACTAGACTAACTTGATCCTTGAAGCTCTGCAATACGTTTCCTAACTGATAGTTCATCTTTTTCATCAGGGCCGCCGCTTCCGGTCCCAGCACCAGTTGAACCGCTCGCTGGCACTGCAATAGTGCTAGTTTCAACACCGGTAGAAGAATAAGCGACGCTCGCCGGGTCGACAGTTGTATCTGTTGCTGAGGCAGCAGCGATGCCAGACGAGGACCCGTTCACTTCGATTGTTGGTGGCCGTCTGGGCGCGTATGTTGCTGTTATTGCAGTTGCTTCAACGCTATCGCGAGCCTGTAAATAAACGCGCGAGGACTACGAGATTCACATAAGTATCTGATTTTGTCAAAATACCTGTTGGATTGAAACAAAGTTTGCTATATACTGTAACGTAAAAAGAAAACACAATGTATTTGGAGTTTGCTTCACACACATATATACACGCTTTCAAAAATAATTTTAAAGACCACCTAAATCCCCCCCCAATTTAAATAATGGAGTCGGGCAGTTCAAACGTACGTTTCTATGAATAGGAATCGTTAATTCCACGGTTGTTGACATACCGACTTTTGATTCGTTAACATCTAAAATCACTCAATTTTCATGAACACAACAGCTCCGGTACATTATTAAAATTTGATTTATATAAATTATCCGTCGCACATGTATTTATTTTTCACAATGGGTCCTCCTCACCAACCTAAGTGGAACACAAAACACATGCTAACTGCAATCAATGTTTAGAAATTCTGTTAAACTCAATTTCTTTGACCATATCTTCAAATGTATGCAGCACCAACAGTAACTAGATCTAACAACACATCTGACAATACGGACCTTGTTTTCACTTATATACTAAGACACAATATTTTCCACCAACCTAAACTAGCAGCTTGTACCGATATGGGCGACGCATGACGATGCAATAAAGCAGTACCGTCGATAACATCTGCTTCCACTGACGGATTACTGTCAATTTCACCATTATGTTGTTGTTGTTGTTGTTTATTGATCACAGATGAAGACAATGGTGCACTAGGAGTAACTCTAGTAACACCGAGAGTTCTACTACCATCATCGTTATAGCCATCTGGTAACTGTTCAGAGCTCGTTGCTTCTATTGCTAAACCACCGTCCCTATCAGTATTAACAGCATGAGGCAGCGGTCCCGAAGCTTCAAGTGATATCGGTGTATCACTAGGTACAACAGCAACGCCAGCTACTGGTTGCTGTTGAGCAGCAGCAGTAGCGGCATAACTGGACCCACTTACGGCGCCACCGATGCAAGTACTCGCAACAACATCGTCGCCAAAATCACCAAACGTGCAACCACCAGCGGTGACTCCACCGCTGTTGTTGCCAGCCCCAACTGTACCCGCGTGCGGTACACCTACAACACTCATACCAGGATGATGCTGGTGGTGTTGTAAGTGACTTCCTGCGGCTGCTGGGACAAACGACGGCACTGCACCAGCAGCTACAGCGGCATTTGCTGCTGCTGCCGCGGCCGCTGCATACGAGGCTGCAGTGGCTGAGTCTAGAGGCATGCTACCGACAGTATGGTATTGCACAGCGGCGGCGGCAGTTGGCGGCATACGCGGCGGTCTATATATCGCCGCCGGTACAATCCCAGCAGCGCTTGGCGGAAGCGTCGGTACAACAAACGACGGACCTACACTCGGAGGATGGGCGCGGCCGCCGCTTGGGACAGCAACTACTGGTGTACCATCGGCAGTTGCTGATATAATTGTTGTTGCTCCTCCTGATGACAGTTGTATACTAGCTCCGCCAGGAGAAACATGAGACACTACGGCGGCCGCCGTAGGTATAACTGGCTGCATAACGCTACTTGCAGCAACAGAGGAAGCACTACAACTGCCTTCACGGCTCTGTTCGCTTGTGCAATACGACCGAACATCGTCACTACCGGTTGCGCTTGTTTTTCTCCGTTCCTGTTGTTGTTGTTGTTGTTGTTGTTGTTGTTGGTGTTCTTGACCGGTTCCACTACCGTCTACTACACTAGCAGCATCACCAGTCGTTTTGCTGCCATACAATTGACTATAAAATTGATCTCTAAAGTCCATATTTGCTACATCACGATCTTGTGTGGTCGTAGTATTCGTTTTATTGTTGCTTTTATTTGACGTTGTGCTATCTGAATTTCTTTTACGTGTTCCTTTCCAGCCGCTGCCATCGCCGTCCATATTTTCATTACTATCAGATCCTGTTAGCTCCCCAGCTATCGCTGGCATTGTATCTCTTTTCGAATCGAAATCAAGCTTTGTTGTGCTAACAGCACTGGTTCCAGTCGCTGTAGACGGCTGCTCTGTAGCAGTTGCATGGTCTCTTTTACTACTAAAATTATTATTATTTAGGCTACTATTACTACTATTATCGTTATTATCAATATCACCGGCTGTATTTGTTTTTTGTATATCATCTCCTATTTCGTTTGTTTCATCTATACTAGTGCAGCTATTATCAGAGTCTGGCGACGCACCAGTTTTACCCTCAGCAACCAAACACAACGTAGATTCCGGTCCGTCAACGCAAGTTCCGCTATCGACAATATCACCATCAGGTGCCGGCGTTCCCATCGACTTTTGAGCAGCGCCAGCTGCGGACGACGAACAAGACGATTCGCTTGCCGTTCTCACACTTTTTGAGCCCTTCAAAAACAGTTCCGAATATTTTCTTACATGCCAAAAGTTATATAACACTTGAAATTATTCAAAAGAACAAAGGATTCGAACTGAACGTATTTAAGTCCACAACTGTATGAACGTCCTATCTTACCTCGCGCTAAAGTTTTCGGCATATTATATACGTATTTTGAGTATCAATAACCATGCAAAACAACACAACCAACCAGAACTAGTCTGTTTAGAAATATCAGGGAGCAATGGAATCTTTGCTTCCTTTCTCATGTCCGAACGATGCACAATATATTTAGAAGCGAACGCTAGCTACATTATATCACCGCAGTGTGCGACTGCATATTAATTAATAATTTGCCCGATACCGGAACAGGAGAGTAACACGGGGTACGCTACTGGTAGGGGCCCCACTCGGCCAAGCCCCCCCCCCCAAACCAGATTTGCCCCACCCCACACAATCACCCACTCGATACTGTGCTCACCATGAAGAATTTTTAATAATTATGCGTGTAAAGTGTGTTTTTACATATGATATACGAGCGATTAGGCGTGGTTCAATGGTATTTTGTAGGCATTACTTAAGTGGCTCAAAATTAATCGAATTAAAATTGTTAGTATGGATTTTCCATTTTTACCTCAGTGTGAAAAATTTACGTAAGGATCTTGGCGTGCCCGAAAAGGCAACCGCAGCAAACGAGACCAGAACCACAATCTTTCGTATCCGGTACGCTGATACCGGATATCACAGACGGAACTCGGTTTTTGCCAAATACATCGAAACCGAACAACCGTTCGTTCCCTGAAATCAAGTTACGATTAGTATCAGGTCGCACCTTAGATTACAGTTTGATATCTGGCACATTATTTTTTATAATTTTAACCGCAGTCACATATAACGTACTTTATTTTCAGCAGACAAGTCTTCCACGGTGGTTTCTATTGTTCTTACCGTTGTTTTGCTCGCTTCTCTGCTATCCAAAATTGTTGCATTGCGATAGTTGTGTGTAGAGGAGGTTAAGTCAGCCGAGGATGTAGGGATACGCTCAGCAGATGTCGTAGAATGGATATCACCACCGCTGTCATCAACTGTGCATGAATCATCATTCTGCGATGATGGTGGTGCTACAATCGGTACCGCACGCACGCCGGTGGTGCCCGTTTGCCCTTAAATCAACAGCAAAACAAACCTTGTCCAAAACAAAGATCTTTGAATGGGAAAAGCTCTGAACCAGAAGATATTGCCGAACGACGGCAGGAGGTATTTTGTATGTTAAATTGCCACATCGTCTACTGGCGAAACCTCCAAACTACTAAACCTATACATGAGCGTTAATAACTGTTACATAACTCCTAGTTTCCAGCTCCTAGTTTCTGTTCGGTATGAAAACTTTCTTAACAAAGACAGCCGGGAAACAAAATCTGTTGTCCGCAATACAAACATTACCTACCGGGTGGCCACTGTTTTTGAAAAATAAAGCTTGAAGAAATTTAGGAAATTTTCAAAAATTTGAGGAATTTTGGGTCAAATGTAAGGAATTTTTTCAAATATGAAAATCTCATTTAACAATGCCTGAACGCTCGTATATAAAAAATTGTAAACACAATTTACAACGCTTTATCTATTAAATTATAGTTGGAAAGGTATACAAAAAAGTTTTATTGCCATAATTAACGCTAAAATACTAAACTGGTGCTACGTAAAATGCTAAACTGGGCACGAAGTTTTTCCTAACATTTTTTGCCAAATTTGATGAGATGCCCATATGCAACTACAGCTCTATACCTGATCCTCCAACACTTTCTCCAATGGTTTCAATGCCATGTTGTTGTTGGTGGTGGCGGTGTTGTTGTTGTTTTTGTGGTTGCTGCTGCTGCTGCTGCTGTTGTTGTTGTTGTTGTTGTTGTTGTAAACGCGCCTCAGGCATAGTATTAGCAGCAGTAGGAGCAGTAGCTGCTGCTGCTGCGACCGCCGATGGTGGCTGATAGTCAAAGTGTTGATGATGGCGATTGTGAATCGACGCCGGTGGATTGCCTGAGCTCAAATCGACCGGTTGGTTTGTTTCTGGGTCGACAATTTCAAGCATATGCTTCCGCCGTGGTTGTGCCGGTGGCGGAGCTGCGGCGGTGCTTTGTCCGACAGCAGATGCTCCCCCGCCGCCACCGGCCATCATAGTCGGCGACTTGTTTACAGCTACGCCGCCGCTGACAGACGCCGGTACCTGCATTGCACCGCCACCTGCGGCGGCGCCGGCGACCTCCGCGGAAGACGTTGTGCCACTACCAACACCATCGGTGTTTACAGACGTTGGTGGTAATCCTCCTCCTCCGCTGCCACCGCCGCCGCCAAGGTGATGGTGTGCAGAGTGAAGCTGTTGTTGCTGCTGCTGATAGTGCTGTTGGTGGTGATGCTGGGGTGGTAAGCCTGTTTGTTGATGCTGTGCTCCGGATACAACTACGCCAGCGTTACCGCTGGTGTTAGAAACGCCATTAGGTGGCACAGCCGATCCACCACAGCCGCCCCCACCACCAGGACCTGCCATCGTAATGGCGGCGGTGCCCGGATGATGATGCTGACCGGCAGCGTGATGAGCAGCAGAGTGACTGGGTTGTTGCGTTTGGTTATGATGGTGACTGTGTAGTTGCGAAGTGCCGGCTCCGCCGCTACCCATACCACCACCGCCGCCGCCCCCACTCACAGCCGCCGGATGCACTGCATGCATATTGTGTTGCAACGCAGCTATTGATGGATCTAGTGCTCCAGCAGTAATGCCTTAAAATTGAACCGGAAATTGATCAAATTATCTGCATTATGCATTTGTATAATATTCAGTGTGAATCACACGCTAGAGAGATGTAGTATCACGCGTACCGTAATTTACAGCCCCCTAATTAGATGGTTACTGTTTTATGCTTTGAATCTTCTAGTCAGAAAACATTTTACTCAATCAGGGAGACACTGTTTCACAACTGTACTTACTTTAGATCCATGATATTGACATTGACACTGTGAATTTTGACCGTTGATTCAATAAGTATTGTAAAGTGAAAATCGGTCTGTTACAATGATCAAAGTATACAGTCCAAATAACAGACCAGGCGCAGCATTGCCTGCTTACCTGCATAAGTGCCATTTGCAGCCGCTAAATGATTTCTTGGCATTTGTGGCAACGTAGAAACATATTGGTTTGCGGCAGCCGCTGTTTGCGCTGCGTACGGATGCGGTGCGTATGAAGCGCCTTGTAGAAACGTTGCTGATGAAAATATTACGTAAAATAAATAAATAAATAAATAAATATATATATATATATATATATATATATATATATATATATATATATATTTATATATATATATATATATATCAGGGTGCAACCGGAATTCCGGTTCCGGCATTTTTTCACCTTCCGGTTCCGGTAAATTTTTACCGGATTTAAAAATTCCGGTATTATATATAATTTGGCCGTTTTCTTAACTTTGCTAATTTTTAAGAATCTCTTTTGAAAGGCACTTGTACTCCGAATATAAGCCATTGATGGTGGATTTCACTTCAGTCGATGATGAAAATCTAAAATACAACAAATAAAATAAATACCTATGTTCGACTAAGGTTATTTCACAAATAATAGAGCAAAAAATAAGATTAAAATGAAATTTTTTGTGAAATGCATTTTTCATTTTCCGGTTCCGGTTCCGGTAAAATTTTCAAATTCCGGTTCCGGTTCCGGTAAATTGTAATTCCGGTTGCACCCTGATATATATATATATACGTATATATATGTATATATCTGGCTTCTCCACAGCTTGATAATTTCCGCCGGGGGGGCGTTTCCTGGGGGGCTCCCCAAGAGTTTCCTGGGGGCAGCTAATTTTGCTGGGGGCAGTTTTCCTGGGGCCCCCCAGATGATCTGGGGGGTCCTGGGGGCAGGCTTAAAATTTTGCAAACCGACTTTTTGTACCATTTTTTCATTGTAGACCGTGTAACTAACTGAAGATTACTCATCGCTCAACATGGCAAAAATTTCTCGCAAACGTAATAACAATAATTTTAACTAATATTATTGACAACTTACCAGAAGTTGAAAGAAGCACAACTATATAAAATATAGATTATCTAAAATTGAAACTGTGATTAATATATATTTTATATATTAGTCACTGCTTTAGTTTATCATAAGGCACAGACGGGTTGAACTTGCTGCTGCAAGGTACTTTCGAATGCTGTATGCCCTGAAACGGTCTTTAAATAATTGTGCTTTTTTCAGGTCATTATTGAATTGTATTAGTTACTACGGGTATTTGTAACGCTATTAAAAATTATGAGTACTCAGCGTATTATAAAATCATATTTTGCCGACTGTCCGCCTCAAAAGAAGTCCAGGTCTTTACGTTTTAACATTGAAAATTTTTAGCCTAGCAAAGTCCTGGGGTGCCCCAGCAAAAAAATTTACTGGGAGGCTTTTTGCTGGGGGGCGGCCGAAATATATATAAATTATATATATATATATATATATATATATATATATATATATATATATATATATATATATATATATATATATCCGGATATCCGGGTCCAGCTTAATAGCCGGCAAAATCCGGTATAAACCTGCCGTATACCGGATATTTGTTGCTGTGGTTCCAAATACCATTTGAAGCGACTGCAATTCCGGGTAGGACAAAAATATACACTGACATGGAATGAAAAATCCAAACCAAAAGTTAATCGCAAATCCATAAATGCATATTTTTACACGATTCAAATACCTCCTACAGTGTACAAAGTAAGATCCTATATTGGCTCCGGTTCCAGTACAAAATTCATTATCCGGCTCCGGTATACGGTAAAAATAATATCCGGTCGATCCCTGCCAGTATTCTACACGAATTTATTTTAAAACAACCATAGCCTTCTACTATGAATTACTTAGCGAAACAAAAAACCACTGCATTCGCAAACTGCTCTAATCACATTGAAATACAATGTACCATATTAAAGTATTCGAACGATTTTAAATAATATTAGTCAACCAGCCACTCTGTCTTCCCATTTTTCTGCTCGCAAGGTGTGGCTTCCCCTAGTTTAAACCTGGGGCAATTGAAGAGTGGGGGCAATTCTCCCAGGTACAACCTGAGGAATTTATATACATTATTACATTATATGGTTTTGTGCTAACTTTCACTATAAAATATTAACTTGTCCGAACATTCAATGGCAGTTTTGGTCGATAAATACTGTCACAAGTGGCGTATTCGCGTTAGATTCAGTTATCAACTCGATATAAAAACGTTTAAGGTGGATTGTACATAGAAATTATATGATTTCCCTATTCTGAAACAAGTGGTAATAGCATTAATCTGGCGCAGACTAAAAGTTCTGGTGCCTTGGCTGTCCCTGGAAGATCCTAGACTACAACTAGCGTTTCGCTGCTGCTGGACGGGCCCATGCAAGGCCAAAACCCCTCCCTCGGCAAATTCCTTCGGTTCAGCCGCACCACTTGAAAAATCCTTCCGGGTTTGCAATTTTACCTGAAAATTGTGGGACTGATGAGCAGTTCCAATGCATCAGTGAATGTGGTACTTATTCGCTCAAATCTGCTAATGGCAATGCTTATCAGTAACTTTAAGCAAGCGTTTTGCTCAAAAAATTAAAAAATTACAAAAAAACGCAATTTTTGTCCCCTCTGGCTTAACCCGCTTGCACCCGGAATTACAATTTCCCGGAACGGGAATTTGAAAAAATTACCGGAAACAGAAAGACAAATACATACAACCGAAAAATTCATTCTAATTTTTTTTGCATTATTATTATTATTATTATTGGTGAAATAACCCTATTTGGAGATAGGAATTCACTTTATCTGCTGTATTTTAGATTTTAAAAATCCACGGAAGCGAAATCTACCTGCGATGGTTATTTTCGGCGATTGTCAAGCTTTACATATTATTCTGAAATTATTTAATTTTTATGGCCATTTTTTTGATAAAATATCTTCATTTCCACCGACCAAAATTTAATACCAGAATTTTTAATTCCGGTAAAAAATTTACCGGAACCGGAAGGGAAGGTTAAAAAACACCGGAACCGGAATTTCGTTGCACCCTGCCCCCACTCGAGATTGGGCTAGCGAACTGCCACGCAATTTATATAACAATGTGTCACGTCAGTTATTGAGTCACCTACCAGCGACAGGAAACGATGACAACCGCGACACGTTGTTCAAGTATCCACCGGTGACGCCGTTATCACTTTTTGTCATTGTCATATCTGAAACAAACATTTTTTGAACAAAAAATATTTTTTCAACATTGCTGTTGTAGGGCTGTTGTTTTACTACGCAATTTTTGTCGTTATGTCACAACCGAAACCTTCAGCACGGCAACGCATACCAGTCAGAGTGCGACCGAACATCCGATTCCGGTTTAATACCCGGCAAAAACCGATACCCCTATCCGCTTGCGGTATAAACCTACCGATATTTATGGTTGTGGACCCGAATACCATAAAACTACTTTTATCAAGGAGACATATTTAATATCTTGCTACAATTACCTTTCCAGGCAAGTAAAGCTGTAAAATTTTCAAATTTTCACCAACTGTAATAGAATAAAAATTTAAGCTCTGACAATTCAATTTAATTCGGTAAACAATAAACATATACCTTTGCGCGACTAAATTACTTTGAAAATTCCTCGTGTTGACATGTTATATCCGGTTGATATCCGGTTCCGGTAAAAATTCAATTCGTACTTCAGCGTGCAAAGCGGAACTGGATTATAAAATGGAATCGGTATCGGAACAGCAAATTTATACCGGAATCGGATATTGATTTAGGGTGTCTGTTGGTTGACAAAAATTTTCAAACACGTCCCATGAACAAATTGGAAATCATTTTTGGCTCTGTAAACCTAAACTCGAAAAATATTGAATAGGTAAGTGATGCAGAATTTGTATGCAACATATCACAACACGTAGGCCTAAAATTATAGTCACAATTCCGATTAATCGGAATCAAGATTCCCGTTTCACCCTGGAAATAATTTTAAATCAATGCAAAACCATATAAGACCGTTGGCGTTAACCGTTTACAAAGCGATTTCCTGTGGTTCCCATGAAAAGCAGTGGATTTGTGTAAACCATCGTTTTAAAATTATTAAATTAAGCATAACCCAATATCTTTAATAAAGTGTGCGACCGGATATCCGGCTCCAGCAAAAAATCGCATCCGTTTCCGGTATTTTACTTCCCGGGTATTTTTTAAATCTTTAAAAATTTTGAAACAATTATTTGTATTTATGCCAACTACCATGAAACTGGATGACTTGCTTTTACATCAGTGTGCAAAGCGGAATGGATTATACCGGAATCAAAATCAGAGCAGCAAATTTATACCGGAATCAGAATCGGAACTACAAATTTTGTGACTATACGGATAATTTGTATTAACAAGTATAATATTGAACAAATTGGCAATAATTTTTGGCTCTGTAAAACTAAAAAGTTAACTCATCGAAAACAATTTAATAATAAATGATGCAGAATCTTTATACAAAGTATCACAACAAGTAGGGCTAATATTAGGAACTCGTTTTGAATAGGAATTCTAATCGGAATCGGAATTCCGATTGCACCCCGTTTTACATATATATTTTTCCGCCATACAATACATGTAATGTAAATGTTTGCATATGTCTGTCAAGGTGCGACTAGAAATCCGGCTCTGGTTAAACATCCGGCAAAAACTGATATCCGTACGTATCCAGTAAAAACCTATCGGATACCGGATATTTAAAACTTTTTACAAATAAGCATCTTTGACATCTTGCTGCGATTGCATTTCTGGGCTAAGCACGCTAAAAACACAGCGAAAAAAAATAAGTTTTTAAACATAAACAATACCCGGTATCCGGTTCCGTTTCCGGTAAAAAAGTCAATATCCGTATCCGGCTCCGGTACACGGTAAATTAGTATCCGGTCTCACCCTGGTGCCTTGTCTGTGACGTTCGCAATCTGTACTGGGATACAGTAATGCTGGAAAACCAGATAAACATGACCAGCGTTATTGCTCGTATAACTATAGCCTACACCTACGCAAAATTTTATCGCACTTAAGGAAAACTGGATGCCATTAAAAGCAACATGTGCCAAGCAAATATTGCAACTGAACGGAACGCTACAAAAACGTTTAACTACGTTCTGATGTTTGAATGTAAAACAGTATTAGATTTCAAATAATTATCCGACTATAGCCAAATATTAGATTATCCGGCTCCGTCATTTTATCCGATGGCGCCCTGCTATAGTCCACCACTCACTAGCGTGGTGATGTCCGCCAGCGCTGACAGCGTTCATAAAACTACCGTTTGCAATTGACGATACAATGCCGCCCTGTTGATATGTTTGTTGTTGTTGGTGGTGGTGTTGTGTTTGACTAGTTGCTGCTGTTGACACAGTGACTGCATTTGGAGCACCGCCACCGTGTTGATGTTGTTGATGTAACGACACTCCTGGCGGACATCCGCGTGACTGTTGTGCAACAGCCATTGCGGCATTATACGGGAAACCGTTTTGGGTAAACTGAAATAGTGTGTAAGTGAAAAAACATTGCACAATATACACTAAAAAGTTGAACAATACACTAAACAGTCCATTAAAGATCTATGCCAAACACAGTTTTAGGCATATAATGTAATGAGTTATGCTACCAGATAAACAACTAAACAGTCTACGTACGTAGTGGTCATACCAACCACACCTTTTTGATATGTCCAAGAGAGTTCAGAGACTTTTTCAGTTCGTAAACCAAGAAACCCCGCTAAATCGTGACTACACCATGGAGCCACGAGACTTGTAGACATACTATAAACATACTACGGTACGACCGGACACCATAAATAATAGAATTGATGCACTTCAATCTCAGCAAGTATGTATTTACAGAGTAATGACATTCAGACGTACAAGAATACCACAACCGAAACAACATGATGTTCAGTGTGCATACCGGCATAGAAAACTTATCACGGTAAAACCATGTAGTGACAAAAACTATCGTTCAACACCAAGACTTATGTACATATATATCAGAATGCTATTGGATATCCGACTCTACTTAGGGACAGATCTTTAGAACGTGCTAGTTCAGTCTAGCTGAATATTCGAACAATAATTTTGCTACTAATTAAACCTAAACTTTCTAGCTAAATTCAGCATGCTGAAATTTTCGTACTAAAGCGAATGACACTGTACAACAGTTTACAATCAATCTGCTGAAGACATAGTTTGAAAGAGCGGCTCTAGCCTGCCCTTTCAAAGAACAACAGTCTAATTTACTTCATCGCATCACACTATAAATATATACCAGTCGTAGTGGGACTACATGTATTGAGCGAAGCTCGAACACACTTAAGCAGTTAAGCTAATATGCTAAATAGCTATTAGCTAACTATTGAGTTATTGGTTTTGGAGGCTTGTAAACAGTTTATTCAGATTCCTCTCACCCAAAAACCTTCAGTAAACCCTAAGAATTATTTAAATAATTTAAAAAGTCCTAGTTTTGTCTTGTCAATTAAGTTAATAATGCAAATAAGCTATTAATTAACAATTCAATTATCGGTTTTGGAGGTTTGTAAACAGTCTATGCAGCTTCCTCGCACACAAAAACCCTTTAATGCTGAAATTATATTCCTTCTAACTGTTATCATTAGTGAAATAATGTAGAAAGTCCTAATTTAGGCTTCATTAATTATGCAAATTAGCCTGTAGCTAATAAACGGCTTAAAATTTTAAAACCCCAATGCGAGGTTAGCACCCCGGGAAAATTGGCTTTCAAACAAAAAAGTTTATCAAAATCGGTTCAGCCGTTCCTGAGATTCTTTTCGGACGGACAGACTGACGGACGGATAGACTGACGGACGAACATCCACCTTTCAAACCACAGAGTACAAAACATAAAACGCTTCGCGAAACTCCGAATTTGTATACTGGTCGGCTAGCGGCCAGTTACCGGCCGGTCAAACGTCGCGTTAGCTGCCGGTCGGCAGGCGAGTAGAAAGTGTTAATTGCACAACACTAACTGTAATGAAAAACTGTATATTACTAACAACAGCAATAAATTTATAGTCAACAATCAACACATACAAATGACGTCCGTTTATTGTGAACATTGAGCAGAAAAAAGGGGAACTGGTCTTTCTATTTTGGTCTCGGCTGGAAACCTACACTCACAAAAAACCGAGACCGAGACCAGCCAAATCCCGAGACCAGCCAAATCCTGAGACTTACCCGAAACCGCACATCCCTGTAAGTCTCGGTCTCGGTCATGTTTTGGTCATAACAGAAAAAACTTAAATTTTTAAAATAAACTATTTCTAATGCTTTTTTCGTTATGTAAAATATGTGATGTAAACTTACCTGATAACTAGGCGTAGCTGCGAATCGAGGATTTCCCATCGTTTGGATACCTCCATTGTGCCAATGTGTCGCAATTGCAGCCGGGTTTACGTTCTGCAATGGTGTTCCGGCGACAACTTCCATTTTATAACCGGAACCGCCCAAGTCAACGCACGGTCCTTGAGCCGCCGGACCGCCAGTTTGTCTGAAGCAAATATAAATATACATAGTACGTCCATGGCTATAGTAATAGTTCAAACAACATTAACTGTAGGGATGTGCCGATTAATCGACAGCGGCATCGGTAATAATCGGCACTTTTCGTGAGTATCAACATAGGCATCGCCACCGCAAAAAATTACCCATTCTTTGCCGATATTTTTTGCACATAACAATCAGCTTTAATGCTATCAATTTCATTTCTGTACGCATATCAGCGTGTCCGCTCCAGGAAATTGTTATCTGTCTTGTGTTTGTGTTTAAAAAAATTAATTGAAATGAACCGTTCTTATAAAATTATAATCGTTTATGATCGTTAGGGTTTAAGTCTTCATAAAATGATGTAATGTATGTAGTATCCGATCTCTTTGTTAAGCATGGTGTACTAAAATTGAAATCGGCATCCGTAATTATGGGCACCAGATATCAGGATATGTATATCTCAGTACGTATATTGTGTAAAAAAATTTAGAATAATTTGCAGTTTCACCACTAAAGTAGCCGGAGGACGATTTTTGCGAGCAGATTTGGTTTTTTCGGATTTTGGTCTTTTTTCCAATCATAGCTAATGTCAGAAAAGTTTTTATAATTCAGTATGGTATTGAAAACATCTTTTCATACATCTTGCTGAATACTGTCATAGGCTGTCCTGCGGTGGAGCTTGTATATGAAAAGTAGTTTAGTATTCGAATGCTTCGTCTGATAAATCATACGTATACTTAAGTAAGATGGCGCTACGTATAGTTTGATGACGTCTGACGCCGTCCCTCGCCGTACGGCACTGTTCCGCAAAGACGTGAATTTCTACACGGCATCGCATAACAATTCATAAACAAAAATTTTTTTAACTTACGGGGCTATACGACGCCGGCCGTCGCCGCAAGACAAGTAAAGCGCGACCTTTACCTATTACAAAATTTTTATCGCTTACATAATTTATGTGCTAATTGTTAACATGTATATGTTAACTTATAGTTGTTCCGTTCACACAATAAACAGCTTCATAAGTATGATGGAAAAAGAGCTGCTTAATAGTCTTGGGTTTCATTTTTAATCAAAATTAAATCAAAAATTACTAGATAGATAGATTAAGCAAAGAAGATTGCTTATAGAGCATGCAGAATTGGAATTTATCGGTTTTGGAGGTTTCTAAGCAATTTCCTCAGATTCCTCGCACCCAAAAACCCTTCAGCCACCCTATAATTTTTGGAATAATTTAAAAAGTCATAGTTTTGCCTTGTTAATTAAGCTAATATGCAAATTAGTTATTAGCTAACTATTCAATTATCGGTTTTGGATGTTTGTAAACTATTTATTCAAATTCCACGCACCTACAAACCCTTTAGTGCTGAAATTATATTGCTTTTAACCTTAATAATTAGTGAAATATTGTAAAAAGTCCTAATTTAGGCTTATAACCTATACTAATATGCAAATTATCTATTAGCTAACTGCTCAATCATCGGTATTTGAGGTTTGTAAACAGTCTACGCAGATTCCTCGCATCCAAAAACCCTTTAATGTTAAAATTAGATTGCTTCTAACTGTAATAATTAGTGAAATATTATGGAAAGTCCTAATTTAGGCTTAATTAATTATGCAAATTAGCCTGTAGCTACTAAACGGCTTGCAATTTTAAAACCCCAATGCGATGTTAACACCCCAGGATAATTGGCTTTCAAACAAAAAAAGTTTATCAAAATCGGTTCAGCCGTTCCTGAGATTCTTTTCGGACGGACAGACGGACATCCATAATATATATTCAAGCCTAAGAAAATTAAAGTTTAATTGAAATCATCCGGACAGGTTATGCGGAGCCAAATCGGTATCATGTTCCAATATATTACGACTACATCGGGTCCTGAAAATTTGGACCAATACGTATTCGTTCAACAAATAACAACCAAATCATATTCCAAATTTTAAGCGTCCTCAGCGAAATAAACACAAGTCTAAAACAAAGCTTAAGCCTAAACTCACGCAAAAAATAGTCTAGAAATTAAGTCTGATATACCAAATCAACTCAATTTCAGGTGGCCAACCAATGAACGCATATATTTTTAATCAGTGTGGCAATCGCGTGATAAACAAGCATTTTACAATTGTATATATGTTTTACGCTCATAAGAATCATAGTGTGTGGGTCAATGTAATGCCTTTAGAGCAACAAGTTAAAACAAGTAGTATATACTTAAAAACGAAAATTGATGTTCAGAAACCTAAAAAACACAAAATCGAGTTTCAGATATCCGATACAGAAAATTTAATTACGGATATTCAGATAAATACAAGGCACAAATTGCCGGATATCCGGATATGAAAAAATATCGAACGCCAATCACTAAAATTTTCACATTATGCCAGTTTTTTTCAATTTCCAGCTTTGGCATTTTTGAATCCGGTCACCGCCGTTTAAAACCTACCCGGTCAAAAAAATCCCCGGCTGTTGTGCGTTACCATGACCACTTGCGGCTGCTGGACCCGCGGTGATATTCGCATGGTGTGCAGACGGTATCGGACCGCCTGACATTGCGTATCCACCTCCACCGCTTACTGTATTCGGAAAATAACCAGGAAGAGTCGCAGAACCGCCACCACCGCCCCCTCGATGTTGTTGGGTCGGCCCACCGCCACCTTGTGGAGCGCCAGCACCTTGATTATGATGATGATGATGATTCATCGACGCTTGAGGAGGTGGTGGTGGCCCTAATCCTCCACCTCCATTTCCACTAGGGCCTGAATTAGACGATACAACTGCTGGCCCTCCGCCAGTTGATGTATTTGTTGCAATGGGCATTACTGAACCTGCTGAAATTCCTACAGCGCTACGCTGTTGCTGTTGTTGTTGTTGATGATGATGATAATGCTGTTGAGCAGATGTCAACAAATGTTGTTGCTGTTGCCACTGTTGCTGTTGATGCTGCTGTTGCGCCACATGCGACTGGCTCATTTGATGATGCTGTTGATGCTGGCGATCAATTGACTGATGCGTATAATGGTTCGGCAACTGTTAACAGATATACGTATATATACGACATACGTAACGTTAAGGTCCTTGCTTGGCACCAGATCAGAGTGCAACCCTCTACGGAAATAGGGTAATTTTCACTATCCAGTTCCGGAATTAAATCCAGTAATTTTCGCCGGGACTTTTTGGTACCTATTTAAAAACTTTATTTGATATTTAAAAAAAGTTTGCATTTAATTTTCCAAATGTGTATTGTCACATTTTACTATTTGCGTAGCACTTGACGTTTTCTACTACACGTATTCTAACTGTTGCAATTATCACTATAATAGATTTTATAACTGCTCGTGCGGGAACCTGAAATACACAAAAATAAGTAAAAAAATTTTACTTGGCACTGCTAAGTAAGTTTACTTATTGCTTACAAACGATTTTTATGGTAACAGGTATTTTTCGGTTTCCTGCTCCAATTTTTTCGCTTTCCGGATGCGGTATCTTCGCACCTTGGCAGTTAGATGGTGAAAAATAGAGCAAAAAACAGACTGGATAGGTGGTAAAACTGTTCCGGACATATGCCGGAATCAAATAAGAATGTGTTTCGTTGTGTGATACGTAATTTAGCTTAAACTATTTTCAATTGCCGCTGGCTGAGCTAAGGATTATACGGAAATCTTAACCACGCTGACCACAATCATAATGCACATCAAATATTCTTACACAAAATGACTTACAAAATATACAATATATAAACAAGCAGAAGTTTGTTTTTGGCGGAAGATTTTCCTAACTAACACGTCATATCCAGTTGCTACAATACGTAGTGCATACGCCAGCATAAATGTACAGATAGTTAATATAATGTTTCCTGCATAGCCGGAAATTTCAATTGCTGTGGTTGACACTTGTGTGTAAAACAACAAATTTGTTTACGTCATCATTGGCAAGCGCTATATTTCCTCGATTCGTTACCAGGGTTCAACCGGATGCCAAAAAATGCGGAAGCCATATAGTTTAATATCCAGCTCTGGCAGTTTTCGGCGCTGGATACTTAAAGTACACACGGTTTTCGTAACAGAAAAACTGACAATTTTTAACTGAGTTGTGAAATTCACTAATTGAACCAACGAAACTATATTATTACTAATCAATAAGCTAAATGTATAAATTTTGGACTGTTGTTAACCTAAAGTATAATATTCAATTTTTGAACATTTTCAGAACCGGATATCCGATTGATCCTTATTCGCTACATATATATTACGGATGTGCCGATTAATCGACATCGGCATCGGTAATAATCGGCACTTTTCGTGCGTATCGGCATCGGCATTGACCCTGCAAAAGAAATTGCCGATTCTTTGCCGATACTTTTTGTACATAAACGTCACAATCAGTTGCAATGCTATCAGTTTGATTTCTGGACGCATATCTGTGTGTCTGGACAGGAAAACTGTTATTCCTTTTGCCTTACAAATTTTTAATCGTTTGTGATGTTCAGGGTTTTAGGCTTCATATAATGATGTAACGTAGTATCCTATCTGTGTATTAAGCATGGTGTACTAAAGTTGGAATCGGCATCGGTTCGGCATCGGCAAAATTTGAAAATAAGAATCGGCATCGGTATCGGCAGATCCCTTATATTACATGTAGTAAAGCTGCAACCCGTTATTACAGCCACAAGCATTATTATGTTCAAAAATGAAAATATGTTTGAACAACAAAGCGTATGATAACATCAATGAACAAGCGCAATTCTTCAAAGGTTACGTTTTCGCTTCCGGTTAACTTTTAATCAAATTTTGAATATGCAGCAATCAACAAATACGTTTACATATATGCACTTATAATCAAACTTACAGTGAATGTTTGCTGCTGTTGCTGAACACCATGAGTGGACAGTGCTTGAGGTTTATTGTCTTCGGCTGCACAAAAAATACTTGAGCTACTATATTGTTTGACTACTTCATGTATTCATTCAGCTATTAGGCTTCATTTTCAATACGTACGTAGAAAACTCATTACAAGCAGTGTTCAAATGTTTGTGTTTCATATAGCGGAGCAACCCGGCTGACAAAGACGAGTATTTTTTGAACAGACACTCATTCACAAAAACACATTTTCTATGTGCAGGGTGCAACTGCAATTACAATTTACCGACACCGGAATTTGAAAAAATTAACGGAAACGGAACCGGAAAATGAAAAATACATGCCGCCGAAAAATTTATTTTAATTTTCTTTTCTGCATTTTGTAGTACGTATTATTAGTAAAATAATCCTAGTTGGAGATAGGTTTCACTCTAGCTGCTGTATTTTAATCATAATCCACGGAAACGCAATCTACCTTCGATGGTTTATTTTCGGCGATTGTCAAGGTTTATGTACTATATTAATGAAATCTATTTAATTTGTAACGTCATTTTTAGCAAAATATCTTAATTTCCACCTACCAAAATTTAATACCGGCATTTTTAATTCCGGTGTAAATTTACCGAAACCGACAGGTAAAAAAATTTAAAAAATCACAGATCACGCAGCAAACTTTCAAACATAAAAAATATTAAAGCATACGTTTATTGCATTCGCAATAAACCCTGCTCTACGGTGGCTCAATCTAAATCGATTGTATGTCCGAGATTCTAAATAGGTGGAAAAGCTAGTTACAGTTGGGTTCGCGTTCAAACTCTCTTAACGGAACGTTTTACTACTACGCTACGCAGCCCGCGTGTCCAACCGCTTTTACTGTCGTCTATGCTTGTCTACCCGTAATACTGTCGGCTAACACAACAAATAAAATATACCTACTGTGAATTGTTTCGAATTCAAATGCACATGAGCAAGCATGCCTCACTTACTTACGAAAACAAATAGGAATTACATACTTTGCTCACAACTTGAGCTCCGAGATAACTGCGGCTGTTGATTGTGAACACTTTGGCGTGCTATCGAATTCTGATTCGGATGTTGGGAAGTCGCCGATGAATTATTAACCACGCTACTTGAATTACCGTTTTGAGCAGCGCGCTGTTGTGGTGATTGTATTACTTGTTTCGCATAAGAACTTTGACTCATTTCTTAGCAAACACAAAATAGCGGGATCGCCGCTGCACTAAGCTTCATGTTCAGTTATATACGCTTCTGAAAATAAACTTAGTTTGTATGCAACAAACCAGGTTGCTGTTAGTTACACACTGAGCCTAATAAATGCCACGGTTACCTACTTATCTGCGGTTCGGTTCAGACTTTACGGCAACGTTAAGCTTGAATCAGTGCAGGAGGCCTGCAGGCATACATACATATGGTGTATATCAGTTAAGTAGACGTTCGCTAGTTGGCCTCAAACTCGTTTTTTAGCTAATTTGTGACAGCATCCTGTCACGGTTTCCAGCAGACTGTTAACAAACTCTGTCAACTAATTCTTGCAGTTTGATTTTCTCATGTCAGTAAAAAGATGAGTCAACCCAGATTCATTTGAATAAAAACACATAAAGTCAACACTTAATACACAGCATAGCAATCCAAAACAAATTGAATCCAGCGCAGACCGCAATGCAAAATTTCTTTCTTATCACCGCTTAGGTGGTTTTTTACATAATGCTAAAACTTTCCCCCGTTGTCGGTTATTATACACACAAGCGGAGACTGAGGATATTATTAAAACAATGAAAGAAGCAAGGGCAAACTAACGCGTCAACTTGAATAGCTATGTACTGTGGACATCTTTGTTAGGCTTTAAACGCGGAACTTTAGCCATTATTCAAAGGCAATTTTCAAGGTTAAGTTATAGTTCCGCGAAAATGAGAAACAGAGGGTGAGTTTACCAACAGTACGATAACATTTACCCGCACCTTGCCGCATCACTAATTTTGGAAACGAAATGTACTCTTAGCAGTTCCTTTATCCAACAGAAAGTAATGTCATGCAAATGTTTCATGCGAAAACTTTTAAGCTCAAAAACAGCGTAGTTCCTAAGTCGACTCTCATACAATTATGCTTTTCTCAAATTTTGTTAGGAAAAATATCAAAATTAGTTAACTTTAATAGTATGTTTCTCGCGACTTCCAAAGGGGCAGCATTTCTCATTTTTCTATGCTTTTGTTCGGTTTCCAGTATTGCATCAATAATAGGGTGCAACCGGCGGAGAAAAATGCCGGAGCCGGAGATCAACGAAACTTGCCGGAGCCGGCGCCGGAGGTGAGGCGAAATTAGGTAGTAAAAATGATGGTTAATTAGTTAATTTTAGCCAATATCTGCAATATTTTGCTAAGTTGTTTCGTTTTATGCTATTTCGTGCGAAATTTTGGAAAATCTTTCAAAAAATTGTGACAAGTAAAACGATAAGCGTTGCCGTGGCCAGAAAGTGCCGGAGCCGGGGCGGAAATAGTGGACAATTTATGACAATTTTTTTGCTGTTTCACTCTTATTCTATTGATGTATATAAAAATTAATTCAAACCGTGATTTATCAGCCCTATGATTTCAAAAACAGCATCGTATGTTACGTGTAGCGATTTACGTCGCTTTCTATACGTCTGAATATGTAGTTTTCGAGCGTTTTAGCAATAATCTTAGCCCGGTCACGGTCCCGGCCACGCACCGGCCCCGGTAAAAGAATTCTTGTGGCGGGACAGCTCTACGAAAAACCTATATATTTCAGTTGTGAGTTGAGAACACACTGTACTAAAAAACGGGTACAAGAAGTTAAAGGCAACAGCATTAAGGAATTTTACAAGTTTAGAACGTTTTGTTTTATCGCTAAAATGATGAGTAGTAGTCAACGTAAATTGCAAATTCTTGTCACACCTACTTTATCCAAAGGTAATGATAGAAAACTTCTGGTCTGCCCATGATTTGCCCATATCCAATGATAAAATTCATTGTGCCAATTTTTTAATTCATATGCAGATGTGTTTCCTAAAGCATAGTATTCATGCTAAAATATACCGGAACAAAGCCCAAAATACGTCAGGGTACAACCGTAGGTGTTTTTAAGAAATATTGTCTTAAATTTAAGGCAATTTTGTCTTAACTAGATATTTTTATATATTATATATATTGGGCTGCGTATTTGTAAACAGGAGTGAATATCTTTGTACTCTTGGTCTTGGTATATTGCTGTCCCGGGACAATGCGATGGCCTTTATCGTAAGATTGGCTTCATTCGGGATTCGCTGTAACCTGTTACCCAGTTTTTCGTTGGTTGAGTTCCACTACACATTGTTTTTAGTTTTTTATGTTTGCTCTGTTTGACTCTTTCTCAAAGTTGTTCTAGGTTCAGTTCGGTGAAATATACTTCTGAGGTATTCGTTCGTTCGTTAAGCTTTTTTCGCGTTTTTTGTTGGTTCAGCTCGTTAAAAACGGTAAAACGTTTTTTGAGTTTTTCTTTCGTTTGGGTCAAATAAATGTTGTTTCGCAGTATTACATGGCTCGGTGGGTAAACCTTTTTCAGACTTTTTCGATATTTCGGTTCGTGCAAATATTTTTAAGTTTTTATTGGCTGGGTTGGGTAAAAGTAGTTTCAAGCTTTTCCGTTTGATAGAACTTTTTCCGAGCTTTCCAGTCTGAAACGCTTGCGACGGTGGTGTATTTGGGATAGTGTGTTTACTACATAGCTAGGTATGATGTGATTTGTTCACTTTTAGTTGCGGATAAAGAAAAATTTGTTTTAAACGTATGATGTTTATTTGCAAAGAATTGAAATTTATTACCAAATTTTTGTACGTTGCTTACAATCTATTTACCAGTAAAAAGAGCACTAGTAATTTGAAATTGAATTTAAGAAATGTCTAGTTTCTGGTCGATTCTGGAACAGTTTTAACGCAATTTTACACATTTCTACGGCTCGTATGCGTTTATAAGACACTACCTATCCGTTTTATTAGCAGTTAAGTACAAGTGGAATGGAATGGAATGGAAAGAAGATGAAGGACTCAGTTAAGCGTCATCTGACACTTCACCAACTTTCTTTATTAACAAGAAATATAGAACACAAAACAAGGCAATACAATAATGAAAGAGAAATACACCTAACAGAATGTTGAGACTCTTCAACCTCAGGTTAGCGGGGTAGAGACCCATAACTTAACAATTGCTACAAATTTCTGTCAAATTTTAGAAATGTTAAAAAATCGCAAAAAGCTAACAATGACTTAACTCGTTTCACGGAAGATGCCAATTGCACAGGATAATCGTTCACAATCGTGGGTAGACTATTCCATTTAGGAAGACTCGATTAACGAAAACGAATTTCCGGCAATCTTTATTGCATGACGTTCTGAATAAACGTAAAGAAAGTCCTCTAGTTTGTTGTATAAGTTGGGTAAATAGCAAATAAAATCATCAAACCGCATATCAATCGCTATGAACTATTTTACAACAAAGAACTAAATCAGCGTGAAGTCTTCTCAGCTCCAATGGCTCTAACTTGAGAACATTGAGACGCTGTATACAATTCAGTTTACTAGATGATGATGATACTACCAAACGAGTAAAATACCTCTGAACACACTCAATTTTATCTATTTCTCCTAAGTAACAAGGAGACCAGATAGGCGAACTATATTCCAATAATATAGGCAGTACATAGCAACTGTAAGCAACAAGCAAAGCATCAATGTCACGAGTCAAAAAACAACGAAAAACTTGTTAATAAGACGGTAGGACCTAATACAAATATTTCTAATATGTACGTGTGGTTTCAATTTATAAGAAATGTGAATTCATAGATCTTTCACAACTTGCACCGGTCGCGCTTCAGGACCAACTAAATACGCACGTCATTAATCTGACCAAATCTTATATATTGCGTCTTTTCAGTGGCTACTGACAGTTGCCACAATGATGCCCAATGTTCGACACTGACTAACGTGTTCTGCAAAACAACCGGGTCATCCGAACAAGTAACGGTTTTGTAAACCTAGTTTAATCGATACAGAGTTGTCCAAACAAGTGTCTAAATTATTGATAAATATAGCAAATAGTTGCGGACTCAACACGGAACCTTACGCCAGAAATATCATGTTTATACGAAGAATATACATTATCTATCTTCTCTCTTTGCATTCTTCCTGACAAGAACTCTTTAATCCATCTGTGAAACCGTCCTCGACTCCCGATATTATCGAGCTTGATTATAGAAGCTTTCTATGATTGACAGTGTCGAAGGCTTTAGCAAAGTCAATATAGAGAACGTCAACTACAGACCCCGAGTCCATTGCTGAAGATCAGTCATTTAACATTTCAGGGAGTTGAGTACAACAGGATCTACCAGGTACAAAACCATGTTGAATCTTAGATAAAAGAGAATTGGTATGTAGAAACTCAAGCCTACATACACAACTAGTGAGTGAAATGGGCCTGTAGTTTTGAGGAAGCGACGCAACACGTTTTGAACAGAGGTTTCATATCAGACGTCTTCCAACCAGTCAGTACTTCAGACCTATCGAAACAAAACTGAAAGAAAATAGTGAGCGGAACAGCCAAAACGTCAGCCATTTTATGTTGCAAAAAAGCAAACAAAACCGTTTGTCCCTTTTACAACAAATTAAAGATTTTCCCCGTTTTTGTGATTATAACTTTTGAACGAAGGCCATGCAGTTGAAAAGTATTAAAACAGCGAAACGTCCCGGGAAAATGCAATGAACGTAAACGTAATATCTAAGCCAATTTGGTCACACACAGCATACGGGACAGCTAATCGAAATATGTCCTGACATTTATTACAACAATAACACGCACAATACGAAAATGGCAAATACGTAATTCCCACGCCTAAAAATTGTTACCACGACCACTGAAAATACGCCGATTCCGAATTGTTACTTTTTAATACTCCGTCAAGGCGAGGAACTATAGTTTTAATCCGTCCGAAAATAATGCTATCCAAAATATGTAAACTACAGTTAAGTACGCACTAAATACTAGCTAAGCTATCTCTAGAAATCACAAATATGGCATATCGACGCAATTGGAGTGGAAATGGAGGTGTGATATGGAATGAGCAGAGGCGGATCCATGGGGGGCCACCTTTTGTCGAGCGAGATGCTGTTGGGGGGCCACCCCGCCGTGGCCCCCCAACAGCATCTCGCTCGACAAAAATTATATAGTGTCAATTGCCTGTTTTATACACAATAGTATAAGCACGCTTTAAAGATTCGAACTCACCTTTATTTGTCCCTGGAGTCTTTTATGCGCCACAATTAGGGATAATAGACATTTATGGACTCTAACAAGGGTTTAAGGACTCTATCCGCTTTACGGACTCTTATTAGGGATACGGATTCCTATTAATTGGGACTCAAAATGGGGACCCCCTCTTATTTGGGTCACTGCAATATGGGTGAAAAATAAGTTTATTACCTGTGAAATTTTGCCCCCCATTTTGAGATCCTGGATCCGCCACTGGGAATGAGCACCTGAAAATTAGTAGGAAACGAGAAAGGGGCGCCTGAAAACATAAAAATAAGCACGTATAACATCACAAGAAATATGACATGTACGAATTGGCGCAAAAGGGAAAGAATTGGCAGAAATAGGATAGCGCATTGATGAGCGCATGAAATTTAGTAGGAAAATAAGGTTTTAGAATTGAAAACATAACCTGAAATCATTGAAACACGTTAGTGTTTACAATATATGTTTCAAGCATCGAGAATGCACGCTTTTTGAAAGTTTTGCAGAATGTTCACTGCAGGAAAGCAGAGCTGGAATGAGGTAACTTACGTATAGAATATCCTAATTAGCCGCTTCGACACCATACACAAATTGGACAGCTAAACGTCTCATTTAAGTTGTTACTAAAAGTTTGATTTTTATAATTTTTCGGAAAAATTGTATTACAAATATGTGTTTACCATAGCTAGTCGATGTTACTGTGTGATGCTAATGACACCGTGCAATAGATTACGTGTCCCTGCGATAGTTGTTCTACTGAAATTGCTAACTAAGACAGTAATATTTTGTAATAACCTCCCATGCATTATAGCTTAGAACAGGCTGCTTTTTAGTGGATTGCAATGGAGCAAGTGTCCGCTTTAGACTTATATTTTGTTTAGGCTTAGGCGTACGCTTAGGAGTAGACTTAGCATAAAACCTCACTGTATCCCATGTAAAAGAATGAAACTAGGTAAAAGTGCCCATAGAAGGGACAGATTGTGATATGTTTCGCTTGAAGCATGTAAAAGAGTTTAAACAAGGGTTAGTTACACCATAGATCAGTAGGTAATGCTTATAATATTAGCTCCATAACTTCTATGAAAATAGTTGTCATCTATATCTTTGACGGCTGTCTTTCAGTGTTAACACGCTTGCGGTCAGTGAAACAAGAAACATGGGCCCAACGAACTTTCATCTGTTAAGTTATAAATCGACACTATGGGTTTTCAAGGCGTTCTAAAGTACAACTCTCAACATGCCTTTCGTATAACAGTCAGTTGCTTTTTAAAAGTTATCTCAATTGAGCGCCAGCAGAACATGTTCTTTGAAATATTTAGCAACGTTTGAATGGTATTTTCTAGATGAACAGCTTAAATATGTCACGGCACAGAACACAATTTGGAAAAGTTTCTCGACTTCACATCATCAAATTGTCATGGTAAAGATAGCTAAAATAGTCGAGCACGTATGCGTGACATTTTTTATTCGATAATCAATAGACGCAATTGTAATCTTGCAATATTGAAACATTTACTAATCAAGTTTTAGAAACATAAATATTCTAAAACTCAAAAAATATCCTCTTCCAATGAAGAATGCTAGATTAGATCACTTATAAACTGAACATTGTAAAACCCAACAAACCCTAAAATTAAGCTGATAGTTGATGTCCGCTGGGCACATATGTTTCTTGTTTCACTGACCGCGAGCGTGGTAACACTGAAACACAGCCGTCAAAGATATAGATGACAACTATTTTCATAGAAGTTATGTAGCTAATATTATAAGCATTACCTACTGATCTATGGTCTAACTAACCCTTGTTTAAACTCTTTTACATGCTTCAAGCGAAACATATCACAATCTGTCCCTTTTAGGGGCACTTTTACCTAGTCTATGTAATAATGCACGCAAATGACAAAAGTGAATTTAACCGGAAATGAGATATTTATAAAAATTTGGCTGAGAATAATAAAGCACAATGTGTGACAAATGAGCAAGTGATATGGCAAGCCTAAAATGATACCTGTTATATATAAATCACGATACTGCCACGGAGACTGAAACGGGTTTGAGATTGCATGCCAAAGAAACGACATAGCTAGGAGCTCAAGGGGCGCTGAGGATGGGCATAAGTGTGAAACAGAGTGCACATTGGGGACCCGCCCGACAGTTAATTCAGAAACTTTGACGGACATATGATGCTACCATTTGTTTTGATGAATATAGGTATCGATTGCTATTTTCAGATAGTCACCACGATATTTGTTAACTCTTATTTTGCAGTATATATTATTTCTTCAAAATGCCGAAGGTTCGTCGTAATAAGAAGCGAACCCCTGATGGTTGGGAGCTTATAGAACCGACCTTAGAAGAATTTGAACAAAAAATGAGAGAGGGTTAGTTAAAAATAATATCTGAAACTAGCTTTGAGTGTGCCACGAAGTAATCGGCACCCGTAGCATTTGTTGTGCAATGTATTGTTTTTTGCATAAATTAATGTCTATTTGTTTACATTGCACCTATTGCATACCTTGATACTTTCAAATCCCCGGCTGATATAAACTACCGGATCGCCGGATCTGAACGTCATATTCGTGTTGGTTTGTATCCGCTATTTTTTCTTTTGATACAAATGAAATTTAATAATAGCTCGGTGAATATTGGCATGCCTCATTTGCAGTTTTCTGAAAATAATATAACTTCTACTTGTCAGTCTAGGTAGAAACCGGGACTTTGCCTTTTACTAAGCAGCTGGAAAAGCGGTTACGGATGGTTTAGAACTAGCAACCTGCATGTCAGGCAGACGCTGTTACCACTGCGCAACGAAGCCCGTCTGTCCAACTGCTTCTATCGTCGAATATAAGCCGACCGCATGCTGCTGGCAAGCATACTATACAATGCGCGTTGCATATATTGCATATGCACTAGGAAAAGCATGTTTCACATGCCTACACTACATTTTGTAAGCTTTTCTAACTACATTTAAATTTGGTTTTGTCCCGTTCGATTATTTTAAATTTAGTTTTTTATTTAAGCTGAAACAGACCCGCACGAAGGAAAGCGCAAAGTCGAGACATTGTGGCCAATTTTTAGGATACATCATCAGCGGTCGAGATATTTGTACGACTTGTTCTATAAGCGCAAGGCGATCTCAAGAGGTATGTACATTGTTGTATTTTTTGTTTGACTTGTCTGTAATGTGCAAATCGAGAACAAAACTAAGAAGACTGGGTCTGATTTTGGAATACGTGGCCTTGCAAATAAATGTTTTGTATTTTAATTGTCCTTTTTGTGATTTGTTGTACGTTAATAGTGATAAAACTTGTGCTTTGGTATATGCACCTGTGCTAAATAACCACTATATATGGTTGGTTTGTTATCTTGTGCTAGTTTATTTCAGAATTGTACGACTATTGCATCAAAGAGAAACTGGCAGATTCCGCGTTAATTGCTAAATGGAAAAAGCAAGGATACGAAAACCTGTGCTGTTTAAGATGCATTCAAGTTCGCGACACAAATTTTGGAACTAATTGTATTTGTCGTGTGCCAAAAAGTAAACTGGAAGAGGTATGGTCAAAAACAAAGTTTAATACCTATTTAATATTTTTAAATATTATATTTCAAGTAGGGATGTGTCGATTAATCGGTATCCACATCGGCATTGGTATCGGTAATAATCGGCACTTTTCGTGAGTATCGGTATCGGCACTGCAAAAAATTGTCGAATCTTTGCCGATACTTTTTGCACATAACTGTAAGTTGTATAGTTGCAATTGTTAAAAATAAATACCCGGACCCGTATACGGACTCGGATTTTTATAAAAGAAAGACCCGGACCCGGAATTTTTAAGAATGCAAACCCGGACCCGGATTTGGACAGCGATGTAAATTTTCGCTAGGAACACGGAAACATAGGACAGTGACATATTTTCATCGAGAAAATGGGAGCACTGTTCGACATGAATACATCCTCCTATTTCATATAAGATTTATTTTACATGTCATGTTTCTGCATCCCGACCATTTCAACCATTCCTGATTAAGCATTCGTAATCGTAACCCATGTATATCTGCGTAGGTTATTTATTACTCAAAGGTGAAGTTTGTTGACCAACTTTTTTCTGCAGTTTGCTTTTACATATGTCATGCGATATGTAGTTATCTTAAAAATATGCTGGGAGTGTTTTGTTTCTAATGTATTTCACACAGTTAGCGTTGGTTGTCAACTAATCTATTTTATTTATGTACGACACAGTTACGATGCAGGATGTAGGTGCGGGATGCTAAAATGACTAAGCTAATTTTATTCTGGGTATTTTATCGGACTCGAAATTTTTCGGCAAAAATACTCGGAATAACCGGAATACCCGCACCTGAACGCGGATACAACTGTAGTCAGTTGGAATGCTATCAGTTTCACTTCTTGGGGTACATCAGTGTGCCTGATCAGGAAAACTGTTATCGTTTTTGCGTTTGTGTTGAAACTTAATGTTTATGGTGGTTATTGCTTAAGTCTTCGAAAAATGATGTAGTATCCAATCTATTTTTAAGCATGAAGTACTAAAATTTGAATAAACATTGTTCCGCCATCGGCACATTTTCAAAATAAGAATCGGTATCCGGATCGGCCAAAATTTTGGTATCGGCATATCCCTAATTTCAGTTCTAAATTTAATACTGGCTACGACCCTTCCTCGCGAATTGCTATTCAAGTTTTTGGTATTATTAAAAGTCAATTGAGTTAAGTTTAAAAATCGGTTGAATTTAATATAGTTTCTGACAAATTTATTTAGTTAAAACCATGCATTAATTTTTACACAACTACAACATGTGTCCAATATTATGATTATAACTATGCGAGTCCTTGATTACGAACCCAAATCGTCATCAAGTATATTTAACAAGACTGATAGAAATTCGTGTGATTTGCAAAAAGATTCTGCAATAACTAAATTAAATGTGATTTTTTAACATTTTTGATGTATATATCAAGTTTTTGTTGTTTGTATACTCAACTCATGTACTAAAGCGGAGGTGTTCCAAACGGCAGCGCGGTTTAATTTTAAATCGGTTTGGTAGGCGTACAATCATAATGCAGAGTTTAGCATTAAGACAACCCCCAGTTTGTTGCGGTTGTATATGGAAACTGAAGGGTTCATTTTGTTTTAAATATTTGACACTTTTACAGCTTCCAGCCATACAACACAAATGTAGGGAGACTTTTTTACTGAAAACCAATCAGATTGAATCAATTTTGTTCTTTTTTCTCAGAGGATGCTACCCCCAGACTCCCAGAATTTTAAAAAATACCAAGCAGGATGGGCAGCTATCGCTTTCAAGCCCCACCACACTAAACATTTTATTAGTGAGGCAGCTAAAAAAGATAGTGACCCTTCCTTTCAGATAGCAGGAGGTATAGGAGGGCTGCTGCCCCCTTAGAGTGGCGAATTGGGTGTGCAAATTTACTCATTTTCCGAAACTATGGGGTGAACTGCATAAGTGCCTAATTTTGTGATACAAATTTTGCTGATCAGTAAATTGTTTTAGTAGTTATGCTTGCTTAATTTCAGACTAATTGGTTGTATAACTATAATTATTTTCAGGGTAGAATTGTAGAATGCGTTCATTGTGGCTGCCGCGGTTGCTCTGGTTGAGAAATTGAGTAATATTTTGATCCGAAGTCACCAGTGATGTAGAAATAAAGACTGTTTGCTGCAGAGGTGCTGCATTTGTCGAGAGTGGCGCTCAGGGTACAACTAGAGATCTGCCTCAAGCTCCGGTAAAATACGACCTCCAGCTATGGCAGAATCTCTGTTGGAGGTTCAGGTAATTTCTTCACTGAAATTTTTCATAGATATAAAAAATTACATTGCTCGGCGTGTATCGCTGTAATAGTTTGTAGCATTGTTGGGATCACTAAAAAATCTATACCTAATTCTAATTCACCTTCGGCGCCACCAAATTTTGTTGCCCTCTTGCTCTGGTGTTTCCCACATCCTATTGCACCCTAATGATCGTAGTGGGTATGTAGAAATTCAAATCAAATTTGATATTTAAATTGTGTGCGTAGCCACAATTTCGAAAAGGAGTCCCGTTTGACGAATATTGAAAAGGAGCTTTCTTTCGTTACTCATATTGAAATAAAAATCCCAGGAACAAATTACCAAACAGGGGTTGCTGTAATCCCTAGCTATGGTCTTGTTTTGATTATACAGAAATGTTTTGTTGGTGCAACAGGTTGGCTGATAACGATAACTTGACGACATAAATAGGTTGCGTTTTCGTTTTGTGGTATGTGTATCGTTGATTTGAATTAAATGTAAATATGTTTGTCCCGATTTGAATGGGTGCTAGTTTGAAATACGCAGTTCGATGATTTGTTATTGCATTTCGTAAAGGGTTATAAATAGTATTTTATTGACTCAAAATTTCTTAATGGTATTGCGCTCGGAAATGATGCAGGCCTCATCAGCTCACCAGGTTCTACTCCGTATTCATAAACATAGTGATAAATCTGCAGTAGTGTCATTGTAGTGAAAAATTTTCATCCAAGCGTAGTTCAGTAATCAGAGTAGCGAATCAGTAACCGTGCGCTGGTAACTATAGCTTGTACTATACACAGGAAAATGGTCAAAAAGCTTCTGCATGGTACCGCATTAATAACTACTTGTACTATAGTATCTCTTAAATTTCTGATGAATAAAACCTTTGACTTAGAAATTCAGAGCAGTAGGAAGTTGAACAAATAGCACGGTTTTTGCTGTTTTGGTCAACTCAAATTGTGGATTTTGATTTTAATTTTCGGCATGATTATCCTATATTTTTGTTCAGATATTTATACTAGTATGTGATATCCATAAAGATGCAACCAGCGCTAAAAGGGGTTTGAGTCGGAAGTCAACAACTTTGCCGGAATCGGAAATGAGGCTGCTAATTTTAGGCAAAAGTCTATAATGTTTTATTATAGATAGTAAACTGAAAATTTTTCGCTTAACCCTTTCTCACATGAATATTTTCTATTTCCCCTGAGACCTACTTTTATGGTAGGATTCGAACTCCAGTGGCTGGAGTGGGAGGCGTATACCATCTTACTCAGCTATAGGAGTTTGACGCTCGAGCCCGAGGGGGCTCTCACGTCTTGTGGTGATTCAGCACTATATACATGTTGCAATTGTTAAACACGGTGCGATATATATTTACCGTATATACACTGCGCTGAGTTGCCTAAAGGCAACTCAATGTAAGAAGGGGTTATAGATAGTAAACTAAAAAATTTTCGCTTAACCCTTTCTCACATGAATATTTTCTATTTCTCCTGAGACCAACTTTTATGGTAGGATTCGAACTCCAGTGACCGGAAGTGGAGGCGTATATCATCACCACTCAGCTATAGGAGCTTGACGCTCGAACCCGAGGGGGCTCTCACGTCTTGTGGTGATTTAGTACTATGTATACGTGTTATTTACCGTATATACACTGCTCTCTCAATGTGAGGGGTTAAATGTTTAATATGTTTACGCAGATTTTTTAACGAAATCTCAGCAATTTTTGCTCAACATTGTTCCAAAAGTTTAAACAAAACGCACCAAAAAAATCTGTAACGCGAGTCGGGTAGAGAATTTCAGCCGTAAGTATAGCCGCGGGTAAAGATTTGCATCACGCGGGTAAAAAATTCACTGTTTTTACTCGCGCCAAACTTTTAAGTGTTAAGGTGCAAAACATAAGCTATTGTTTGTTTTAATACTTCTGGTCAGTTGCTGTCTGGTGCTTTATTTAGTTGGGTTCGAAATTAATTATTGTCACCGTCTTCAGGCAGCGCTCCGTTTTCGCTAACGGTAATGTTCAAATGTGTTGAAGATACGACGGAACGACTTTTAATTAAAAAAGTTGTAGTTAATAAATTCTTAAGTAACTGGAATTTTTGTTCATTCAACTGTTTTATACAAATGGTGTTTTATAACATCCAGATATTGAAAACCTTTGAAAATTCGTAATTCAAGTAGTGAAACCTAGAGCTTGCTTGCAATTTTAAATCAGAAATTTTTAATCGAAAGCTGTGGTGTGCGCGATAAGTCGAATACAATACACTGGATGTATGCACTGAATAGGACATTCGTGCAGTCGGCCAATGGACTCTGCTTCGGTAGCTTTGCTAAATGACACCTTGCTCCATGCAGCCTCGAGAGTTGGTATATACGACCGCTGTTTTTGTCGTTTGTTGGAGCAATACTAGCATCTTCGCTGTCTACTGATATTCCATCACAACAAACTACCAACTTCCAAAGAATTTCAAAGCAGGGAATTAAAAACTACCGAATCACTGAACTGGAGTATACTGTGAATTTTTATTTATGCCCAAACGAGATTAAACCGCAAAAAATATTGAGTCAAATTGACTCTTTCCGAAATAGGCTTTTCCGGACTACACAAATTGAGTCAAATTTGACTCAGTTTGTGTAGTCCGTAAAAGCCTATTTCGGACAGAGTCAATTTGACTCACCATTCTTTGGAGTGTAGGTTGAAAGAAAAGCATAAGGATCATTGGCTCTTCAGCGACTTTGACTCATTTATTTCTGATAAATCCTAGCTAAGGCGAATAGACATAAAACTACATATATATACATACACTTCTAGCGTAGATTTTCCCCAGTCAGAATCTTGGTTAAAAAATTTTTGCGCCATGTTCTTGCAATTTCGTTGATGAAATTATTTCTAATTTTTCAAACGTGTGTTATTCAATGAGTTTGATTTTAAACTGGGGTAATTTTTAACTCAAAATTAACGAAAATCGAAAAAAGCGGCAAAACAATGGTTTGACAACACGTTAGATTATTGTTTATACAAGCAGATAATTTAACGTGATTTCAGATGAATGAATTTTGTTTCACCTCTGACTCCGGCTGGTTGATTTTTCACCTGTGGATTGCATGCTGAACGCTTTTTCGAGTTAAGTAGCGCTTAGCCCTTACCATATGTATGGCTTTCAGTCAAATGACTTGTAACCTTTTATGTGTAAAAGCTATAACGCGAAACTTCATTAAGCGATAAATTTTCAGTTTACTATCTATAACCCTTTCTCACATTGAGTTGCCTGTAGGCAACTCAGCGCAGTGTAAATACGTTAAATAGTATATATGGCACCGTGCTTAACAATTGCAACACGTATACATAGTACTAAATCACCACAAGACGTGAGAGCCCCCTCGGGCTCGAGCGTCAAGCTACTATAGCTGAGTGGTGATGGTATACGCCTCCAACTCCAGTCACTAGAGTTCGAATCCTAGTATAAAATAGGACTCAGGGAAATAGAAAATATTCATGTGAGAAAGGGTTAAAGTGCAAAGCATCTGTGATCTTTAAAATATTAGTTTAGCTTCAGGCGCAGGTAAAAGGTGGGTCGCGGGTAAATCTATTTTGCGCGGGTATACCCGCGGGTAAAAAAACTTTATTTGTGTTATTTGCGTGGGTACAGGTGGGGTCGGGTAAAAACATCCTTACCCACTTCCTATTCTGGTTTACGTATATATACATGCCTGTGTAATACACAATGTTGACGTACGGCGCCGTCCGTCACCATGTGCCGTCGTCCGTCACCGTGCTATATCGTACGCAAATAACTCACGTGCGATAACATATGGTGACGGATGGCGCCGTATGGATAACGCACGGTGACGGACGGCGCTAGACGTCAAGTATAGCTCACCCCTAAAGGGGTTAGGCCTGCGCGTTTAGGTGCTGGCTAGGTTTAAGCTATTCTTAGAACTTCGTGTAAGACTTAGGCTTACGCTTAGGTCTAGGTTCTGGCTTTGGCCTAGATTCAGGCTTGAAAGGTTTGGCTTGAACGTAGAGCGTAAACTTAGGCTTGGCCTAGGCGTAAGTTTATGTTTTGGTTTAGGCTTAGGCTTACGGCTTTATACGATTATAACTCTATAGGTACACGTTATAGGGCTACAGTCGGGTTCATCCCAACGCTTGGTTTTACCGCAACAGATGGTTTCATCCCAACAATTGGTTTTACCCCAACGGTTGGTTTCACCCCGACGGTTGGTTTTACCCCAACTGTTGGTTTCATCCCAACGGTTGGTTTCACCCCAACGGTTGGTTTCACCCCAACGATGCGTTTCAACCCAACGGTTGGTTTCACCCCAACGGTTGTTTCACCCCAACGGTTGGTTTCACACCAACGGTTGGTTTTACCCCAACGGTTGGTTTCTCCCTAACAATACGTCTCACCCCAACGGTTGGTTTCACCCCAACGGCTGGTTTCACCCAAACGGTTGGTCTCACCCCAACGGCTGGTTTCACCCCAACGGTTGGTTTTACTCCAATGGATGGTTTCACCCCAACGATTTGTTTTACCCCAACGGTTGGTTTCACAGCAACGGTTAGTTTCACCCCAACGGTTGGTTTCACCCGCACGGTTAGTTTCACCCCCACGGTTGGTTTCACCCTAACTGTAGGTTTCACCCAAACGGTTGGTTTTAACCCAACGGTTAGTTTCACCCCAACGGTTCATTTGAAACATATCCCATGTTGCCCAAGTGCTGAGCAATTTTTTCTAGTATTACTAATTATTTATGCTTGTTTATTCGAACATAAACTTGAAAACTGAAAACATTGGATGCTTAAACTTTAATACACGGGTAAAACTTTAATTAATGCATAGTAGGTATTGTTCGGTTGACCTTTTGTTAAAATGTGTATTATGTTTGCGATATTGGTTGGGTTGCAAAAAGATCCTTATGTCCTGCGTTAACCTAAGTCTGTTAACTTTAAGTCATTATTTTTCAAAATAAAATTTTCCAAGAAAAGGAAACGCAACTATGGAAATTTACAGTAAACCGAGATGAATCTACTGTACGTTAAAGATTTTCTAAATGTCAACATCGAAGGTTATTTACTCACAGACAGACTTAAGTCATATTCCAACTTGTTTATGTAATCCCATCAATATGCGGCATCTTTTGATTTAATGACAATCATAGCGCTTACCCATCTCTGAGTCGAAAGTTCTGACTGGGCTTAACGCAAACTTAAATATATACAATTTCCAGATTCAAGCAACATACAAAAACAAAGCTTATTGTTGTTCGGCATAACACTTTATATTTTCTATGGTTTGTGATATTTTCCTAAATTCATGCTGCAATTTCGTATAAAATTTAGTTGTCCCATACTATCATTTCGGCTTGTTACGAGTGGTGCTGTGCAGTTACCACTTTTTCTACCGGCAAGTCGGATATTCCCCGGCGTCCCCGATGCCGAGGAATATCCGCCGGCACGCTAGAGGGAGGACCTTGAGACCTTTTAAAATCGAATATTTCAACAATTTCAATTTGGCATGGGATGATTAGGGGAAGTCGTGAGAAGCTCAAATATGCAAAAATTTTCAAAATCTAACAGTCTGGGCAAACGCTGTCAGGGGGAAACCGAACAGACCCAAAAAAATTGGGCATGTGCCCTCTCTTAGGTTCTTCATATCACCGCCTCTGGCCTAAGCGGCGATGCATTCGATTAAAATTCAACGAAAACATTCTTAAGGGGTTATTGAGAATACATTTAGCGTTCATCTAAAATGTGGCGTCCGCGCGTCAGGACCATATTCCCAAAAAAATCAGCCAACCGGACTTCGTGTCTAGGCACAACTATTTTATGCATCCGCTAGTGACGGATTGTAGGAAACTTTATGGCTTACATAGTAGTCAAGTAAAACATGCCTATTTGAGGTAATGAACTCAGCTCATCGTGGACACTCAAAGAGATTTAAAGATAGTAAACTGAAAATTTTTCGCTTAACCCTTTCTCACATGAATATTTTCTATTTCCCCTGAGACCTACTTTTATGCTAGGATTATAACTCCAGTGACTGGAGTGGGAGGCGTATACCATCACCACTCAGCTATAGGAGCTTGACGCTCGAGCCCGAGGGGGCTCTCACGTCTTGTGCTGATTTAGTACTATGTATACGTGTTGCAATTGTTAAACACGGTGCGATATATACTATTTAACGTATATACACTGCGCTAAGTTGCCTACAGGCAACTCAATGTGAGAAGGGGTTAAAACAGCTTTGCAAATATGTTAGCGTTTAGTGTATAACATTGTCATACTAAGAGTGTATGTAGTGAAAATTTGAACCGCGTGGCGGATCGAGAATCCCCGCCAGTTTTAAATTGATCCCCATTCCACCCCGCACCCCATGCGAATCCCCATAGGATCCCCATTTCCATGAGATCCCTGCAGTGATTTAGATTTCTAATACTTGTGTGATTGGAGAAACAGACATTTTTATCGCTTGTGCTAATTGTAACCGCGATGAAGCTGAACTGTAAGCAGAGTTAATTTCTGTTCGTACCTTTTCCTACCGGCTCGAGCATATCAAGATTGTATCCGCCTTTACCTAAAATATGCAGCGTTTATAAATAGTATATAAACTGAAAATTTTTCGCTTAAAGATAGTAAACTGAAAATTTTTCGCTTAACCCTTTCTCACATGAATATTTTCTATTTCCCCTGAGACCTACTTTTATGCTAGGATTCGAACTCCAGTGACTGGAGTGAGGGGCGTATGTGAGAAGGGGTTAACTTCCCCAATAATAAATGTTCTAAGGCTTTTCGCGCTTCGCCTGTAGTTTAGTACATTTTAAACTTGATTCAGTGCCGCAGTTACCGCCTTCCCCTACCTTAGCGGAATGGCTTCTGGTGGTCCCGGCAAAACCTATCTGTAATGCTAAATTGAAAAATTTGCACGTTCGGGCAATTCAGGTTAAGCATCGCATTAATTGGCTACTTGGATTCTTGTTCGCTTCTCTCGCCACTTTTTTATCATTGCGTATTGCGCCGCTGCATGCGTGCACGCCGTTTTTGGATCAACTGCTGCAAGTAGATAATGTCTGACAAAGGAACTCATCTTGCCGACCGGGAGGGAGGCTTGAAGCCTAAGCTAAGGCTTAGTGTCCAGATAATGATCTAGACAAGTTGACATTATGCGCCAACATGTCTTGAAGAAGAGTAGCTATAATGAATTGCATATGCTAAAACGAACTGACAATATATTGAGATAATGAACGGCATGTATACAGTTGTATAACTTGAGACTTAGGGATGCAATAGCCGGCTGGGTAGCCGTCGATGAAATTTTATCTAAATCGTATTTTCGGGGTCCGGTAGTAACAACTACGCTATAAGTGCAAGCGCACTACGAGTCTGGGATGGATATGCCCACCCCGAACACCGATGAGCGGAGTAGCATACCTAGACAGTGCAGCCAACCTCGATCCAATCATAAGTGGTACCCGCCAAGGATAAGTGGCAAGGATTTCAATCCAGGGTAACCTACCTTATACCAACTGGTTAACTGTCTCAACTGTGCCCTGTCCCAACTGTCCCGGTGTCCCAGTTGTCCCATCCCAACTGTCTTGCTGTCCCAATTGTCCCAACCGTCCTGCTGTCCCAAGTGTCCCGCTGTCCCAACTCTGTAAATTCCAATGAGTTAATAAATCAATTCAACTAGCGAGTTGGTTATTCATTCTGAGTTAAAATCAACACACTGAAATTTACAGTGAAATGTCCCTATAGTCCCGCTATCTCAACTGCCCAACTGCCCCGCTGTCCAACTGACCCACTTTCCAAACTGTCCCGCTGTCCCAACTGTCCCGCTGTCCCAACTGTCCCGCTGTCCAAACTGTCCCGCTGTCCTAATTGTCACGCTGTTCCAACTGTTTAACTGTCCCATCTGTACCATGTTCCAACTGTCCTGCTGTCCCAACTGTCCCGGTGTCCCACTGTCCCACTATTCCAACTGTCCTGCTCTCCCAACTGTCCCGGTGTCCCACTGTCCCACTATTCCAACTGTCCTCCTGTCCCGCTGCCCAACTGTCCCGCTGTCACATGTCCCGCTGTCCTAACTGTCCCAACTGTCCCAATTTTACCAACTTTCCAGTTGTCCCAGCTGTGTCGCTATCCCAACAGTCCCATCTGTCCCAACTGTCCGCTATCACAACTGTCCTGCTGTCCCAAGCGTCCCGCTGTCCTGCTATCTTGACTGTCCTGCTGCCCCAGCTGTTCTAACTGTCCCGCTGTCATAACTGTTTAACTATACTAACTGTCCCCCTGTCCCATCTGTCCCAACTGTCCGGCTGTCCCAACTATCTCGCTGGTTCAACTGTCCCGCTGCACCAACTATCCCGCTGTCCCAACTGCCCCTTCTCTCCCGTTGTCTCAACTGTTTCGCTGTTTCAGCTGGCACGCTGCCTAACTGACCCGTTGTCCCAACTAACCCCTGCTGTCCCAACTGACCCGCTGTCCCAACTGTCCCGCTGTCTCAACTTTCCAACTGTCCCACTGTCCCAACTGTCTCAACTGTCCTGCTAATACATTGCATATTTAGCACAACGTTCACATTATAGACTAAAGTCTAAATTTATATGCTAACCCCTAATAATTTCGTTATACCAAAACATTTGCAACCGCCCTACGGAACATACGAAACTAAGTTTTGTGATGTGCAGCTCTGTCCATCTATGAGTTGGCATTTGATGACGCGAGGCGACGCGCAGTGCTTACTATGCATTAAGTCTATCAGTCTCGATCTCGTTGTTTTGTGTGTGCATTTCAGGACAGGAACCGCAAAATATGACAATTTTATTCCGTGTTCTGATCAGGTATTCTTTTGCTAGTACATACCTCCCAATCATGCCCATGTGAAAATCTGATGATCTGAAATATGTATTTCGCACGAAAATATATGACGTTGACTATTTTACCAGTGAAACGAACACGAAAGCTTGACAAATTTTGGCCCTTCCTTTTTGAATTCTATAATGTTTCGTGGTATATTTGTCTTTAAAAGGGCGGCACTGTAAATTCCGTACATCTATTAACACTACGGATTTTCGTATTCTGCTTTCGCGTAAAACTGAGCATTTATATACACTCCCCATACATTTTATTCATGAATCTTTGACAACCATTGAATAAATTTTATAAAGTTCACTGCACATAGAGAATCAATTATATATAGAATATCAGTTGAAGAGTTCGTAATTATATTTGAAATGAATTTGAATATTAAATAACGATTTGAACAAAAGATACATTGTGGATGGGACATAAAGAGAAACGAGTTTAAAGCATATTCACTTTCTCTTCAGTTGCAAAATTTACGGATTTTTGAAAGCGAGCGAGCAGCCTATGAGTAAAGGGCAAGAATGGAGAGGTGTTTTGAAGATGAAAGGTGTGTGTATTGTAAAAATTTGGGCAGCATCAAAATCCAGGGTACAACCGGAGCTATCACATCCGGCTCAGGTAGAACTTCTGCATTTCGGTAACGAAATTTTGCTTAGTGTTACAGAATTTATCTTTGTCGCGTATCCTTTTAACTTTTGGCATATTTTGTGGAAAAAATTGCCAAGATTTCGTAAAAAATTAAGCGTATAAAAACGAAACTTTAAAAATACATTACAGATATTTGCTAAAACTATTAAATTAAACGTGATTTTAACTGCCCAATTTCGCAACACCTCCGGCTTCTAACCTCCAGCTTCGGCAAGTTTTGTTGACCTCCGGCTCCGGCGGTTTTCACCTTCGGCTTCTCCCTGCAAAGTACCGATATAGGCTAGTCGTTTCATAGTACATTGTAATTTTTTACTCGCTTTATTTTTAATACTCCATCTTGTGTTAATACTTTTAAAAGTGAAATTTGAAACCGTGAAAGCTAACGTCCAAACTAAACCTAAACATAAGCCTGAAAGTACACCTGTCTATATAAAAGATTAACGGACCAGTGCTATTTATTCTAACTTTATAATGATTTGTTGAAAATGATACCTGGAGCATCTTCGACAACCATTCTTATTCACAAGCTTAACGACACTGTGTGGGCGACATATTGTCGGACGACGAACTGTCGCAGATTCGTGGACTTCAATATAGAATAAAGATTTAAGCCAAAATAATTAATTATATTTATTTAGTAACTTTATTTCCCTCTTTCTGACGAGTAACTTGTCATACGTTCTGTTCTAAACGTCACTTTAAATCATTTTCAAAAACAAATTAATATGACCCGTTGTTCGAGAGAAACAAAAATTTACAATCCTTACAAATAGTGGTGGACACTCTCATGAGCTCACCAATTTATAAACGTGTTCTGCCGTATAGTTTATTCCCAAAACGGTATTTCAAAACGTACCCCAGCCTTTTAATAGAGCAGCTTCAAAGTGCTCGGTACTTGTCAATACTATGCCATAGAACCCATAAAACTTGCACGTTTGAAACGGGAGGTCTATGAGCTGAATAGAAACGACAAATATTTAATCAAGTATGCAAAGTAGAGTTTAAGTCTGCTGCGTATATATAGAGAGTTTAATAATTTTCATGCTGTGTGTCTGTGGGAAATGTTCGATTTGTAGACAAATATATTTTAGTGCAAAAGGTTTCGGTGTCTGAAAACCTGATATACAGAAAATTCGTAGGTGGCAGCTTCAACTGAAACTTATCAGTTTAGCGCGTTTCATTTTATTTTGTCAAAATGTTCAGGAAAGAATTTCCGAGATTTTTCAGAAAATTAGCGTAAAACCAAACAGCAACATATTGCTGATATCGGCTAAAATTAACTAATTAACAATCATTTTTACTACCTAATTTCGCCTCACTTCCGGCTCCTGCAAGTTTCGTTGACCTCCAGCTCCGGCTCCGGTATTTTTCACCTCCGGTTACACCCTGGTAGCTATGGCCCTACATTTCGAGAGAGTGCAGCTACAATGTGGACGTGTTTGGGAAGAAATTTTGACCTCTCGGATGTAATAAGATCAAGCTCAAGCCTGTAAAAGTGTGTTTTTCGCGACCTCGTTTCAGCGAGGTCGGGTTTAGAGTTGTTGGCTTCTTTTTTCGTTTGCATATGCATTCTGCAAACATATAGACGTATTTAATAACCCGTAAACAGTTAGCGCTACGATAAAATATTCTAGGCAGGTGTACTGCAGTGACCCGAATATGATTGTGTAATAAGAGAGGGGGTTCCTATTTAAGTGTCCATAAGCGGATAGAGTCCCTAAACCCTAATTAGAGTCCATAAATGTCAATGGCCAATGTCAATTATTCCTAACTGTAGTGCATAAATGACTCTAGGACCAAATAAAGTTGAGTTCGAAACTTTAAAGCGTACTTAAGTTTTGAAAGTACATTCCAAAGTATTAAACCTTGCATTATCGCTCAAGCTATTGGCACAAGACAAATAAACGTTAAATTCAACGGATAGTTGCAATACCGAACATACATCAGTAAGTAATGAAGGGCGGTGGAGAACGGGTTACAAATAAATAACAGTCAGTAACCGAATAACAGGGGAACTCTCTGGAGAGGCCAAATGAATATCAGTCCCCCCTTTGATTCGGATCACTAACTGTAATATGTTATCAACGACGCAGTCGGATAGCAGGTAGCTTTGCGCACCGTGACAAATAATACGCAGGTGACGTTTGATCCCAGGCTTAAACAGCCGTTTCTCATCGGATACATTTTTAGGGCCATTTCCGACATTCTGGTTTTTATCACCGATGTAACATTCCGTCACTTTGATGATACAGATTCTGTGTGCCGCTTTAGCTCCAGTGGGCCAGGTGTGTCGAGATGAAATTAATATTTATATTTCCACTGAAAGTCGTTTTAACAAACATTTAAGTTTTCCTACACTATTACACATGCTTAATAGTTGAAAAATATGAGCAAATGATCCTCGATGACCAACAATTTGTTAAGATTTAAAGCTTTAGACCCAAGTAAAGATCAGGGGCGGAACGGTTTTCTGTGGGACTAACAAAGAGTGAGCTTAAGTTTTAGACTGATTTGTTTTGCTTCACTTAGGCTTAGGTTTAGGCTTATGCTTAGGTTTAGGCTTAGGTTTAGGAATATGCTTAATATAATACTGTTCCGCCGATGTTCTGTGCATTACACAAAACTTATAAGGGCTAATTTGCAAGATTGATATTCGCTTTTAATTTTGGTTTTCGATATTGTTAAATAGCAGCGTTTCTGAACATGGGCGTTAATCTGCTCTCAAAAGTGAGAAGGTCAATTCAGTAATTTAGAGATGTTCACACCTTTCAAGAAGCGACGGTTGATCAAGCCACAATTTGTTGAAGTGATCAATACAAAACTATTAGACATGATTAAAGCTTGAAAGTGAAAAGTATAATGCGGAAACAGTGCTTGAATTTTGCTAAATTTTGACTTCACCTTGACAGCATTTTACCTGGTAACCATTTAGCATTAATTCAATTTATATCGGACAATGAACCTCTCAGACGTGTTGGGTACTAATAATTTCTTCACTTTTAGTGTCTTTCAAAAGTGGGGGTTAAAAACGCCTACCAAGTTTATGCTCAAAATGTGTGGGGTCAGTGACCCCCACACCCCGGGATTGCCGCCCGCAGTTCTGAGTAGCGTTCACGCCTCGGCTTCGGCGGCATAAAATATTAATGCATTACGTTCGTTCAATTGAGATGAATCACAAATAAAACTAACGCATCAATACAATTTAGGTATAAACAACAGGGTGGCAACATAAGTTCAGATTTGGTTTCAAATAGGCACAAATTTAAAGGCTCGGATTCGGAAGCCAATTCAGGTTTGAAAAAGCAAAAACCAGTCAACGTCAGCAATATCCGTTTCTGTTTTTGAATGAGTTAGAACTGCCTGCTATTTTCGGAAAATGTTTTAGCGTTAGCGGTTATGGACTTCGCTATATTTCGTAGAACAGCAATTGACACTTTATATAATTTTTGACGAGATGCTGTTGGGGGGGTGCGGCCGTGGTGGCCCCCATGAATCCGCCACTGTCAATGGTCAGTGCTGCGCCCAGATAATTTTGGTTGAGGTATTAACAAAAGCATTTCTTAAGGGGGAATGATGTCGGAAGAAATGTTCGCCCGAGGCGCGTTCACAGTGTGTGGAAAGGGGTATGATGTGTGTACCCTTGTTTGCTTTCAGACAATTTTAGGATCTGCTTGTTACTTTTAAACAGAGCATCGTAAAAAAATTGCCGGAGCGACTCTCAGAATCTGTACAAACTATACTTTTAGTTTAATTGCAATGGCAAATTTTTAGTACTTAATACGTTTTGCATTAAATTTGACTTGTTCCGTTTTCACTCTCGAAAATTAGTATGCAACAAATCTTCTTTATTCTTCTTTGTTAATACATTTCTGTCGTTAAAGTTGAAATTGCCGCAACACCTATGAACAAAATATTTGATTATAGAACCACCACATGCCAAAAGCCTGTAGATTAGAAAGAAACTTGAGGCATAAACGGTTGGTTCTCACCTTCGAATTTCGTATCCTTAACAAGAAGTACTTTACAAGCTTCCAATTTTTCATATCCACAAGTAATTAATTTCCGTTTTTTGAATAAAATTCAAGCTGAAAAATTATTACACAAATTCTGGTTGACCCTCCAGAAGGTAGGTATATTTTTCATATTAACTACATGAAATACTCACAAATGTTTAATGTTAACAGTTCCACCCTCGCTCACAAACGCACGAAAACTGTATATATGTTTAATTTTCACCCTCGTGTATATTCTGCCCGTCGTGCATTGAATTTTACATACAACAGAGAGAGAAGTGTGGGATGGGAGGGCAGGGTATAAAATAGTGATGTACAGAAATTCAGATTGACCACATATTTTCATTTATATATTCGCATTGGAGTTTGAACATTTTGTACATCGCTTTGTCCAGCCATTAGCTTTCGAAGCTTTATTTGTATGTGTTTCACTAGGGCAGAATCAGGGGCATATACAGAATGAATAAAGAGGAATATTCGCGCTCGAACTTTTGTAGCCTCAACCAAACTGGCAGATTTATAAGCTTAAAACTTTTGTCACTCTCTACGCTCACTCACAACAAAGATTTACAGGATGTTTATCCCCTCCCAATAAAAAATGTTGAAGTTGAGGCTTTTACAGAGAATTTTGTAGTTCATGCGTCCTGTTGTTTTTAAACAGCTTTTATGAATGTTTGTATTTTTCGTTGGGTTCTGCAGTATAAGAATTATAAACAGCAGCTGGTTAGCAGAGACATGGACCAGTACTCTAAACATGTGTGTAGCACCTATCACCAGTTGGTGCGTAGTTCTTTTAACTTTCGAACCAGTGAGAATTCTGCAGAGGCTCCAAATTCAGTACATTTTTCGAATATGGTTTGTTTTACTCTCGTAATAATTTTGAGTTCAACAACTGCTATAGTTGTGGGTTTGAAAACCTATTTTAACTGTTGATAGTTGCTATAGGTACGCATTTGAGAATATGGGCCATAAAACACAATCTAGGTTTTAAGTCGATGTCGAAAATGACTAACACAAAAAACCTTTTTGATTTTCAAAACATCTTTCCTTAAATACAATACATTTATGTCTTAATCTGGACTTCAGGGATGCATGTGTTGAATGCGAGACATTGGTTTGTTTCTGACACTTTTCAGAAATCTGTGTGAAAATTTTAACGCTTAAATATCTTAAATTTAAGAGTGTGTTTCATAAACGATTAAGGACAACTAGTATTTCTGAAATACAAGACAAATATGTCTGAAATATAAAAGACAAATATGTCTGAAATAAGACTTGTTTTGCTGATTTTTGAGATATAAATATTAGAAAAGACAACTGTTTTTTGAAAGGAAGAAATAAATTTATATATTATAAATAATTGGCAACAGTAATTTCAGTCAAAAATTTCGCAGCTGTTTAAGGATAATGTCTGAAATGCAAGACACTAATGTCTTGAAAATTTAAAAAAGTAGGAGTCTTGAAATTTCAAGGCAAGTTATTCTGCGTGACGGTGTACGCCATTTTAGTAGCTGTAAAAATAGGATTTTCGTTTCTCAGTTTGCGTTCTACAGAAATAGGTACCCCGAAATTTTTCTTTTATACTCAGTAAGTTATACTAGGCGGTCTCCAATACTTCTACTCAGTAAGTTATACCGTGCCGGTCTCCAATACTTCTCCATTAAAAGATTGAAAAACTAGAGCACTTATAGAAGTTTTTGTTGGAATAGGCAATATGGCATCATTTTAAAACTGCCCTAATTCATTTCCTGGTTCAAATTGCAGCCCGTATAAAAACCCCTATGACAAAATAGGCTCTCCGCACGATTGCAAAGTTTTGTAATTTTCAGCCTTGAAGCAATTGTTGCTATTATTATTAATATTTTACGTTTTTTACATAGTTAATGTTCACGCAAACAATATTTGCATAATTTTTTTGTCTTTTAATGTAATTTAGTTTAAAAATACATGTTCATAATGCAATTATTTGTAGTCTTTTGGTGAAATTTGTTCGTGTTATGACTGTTGTTATTTCAAAATATACATTATTGATCTCACACATCAAGTGTTATCAAAAGTGTGCGCATCGCTAACGGTATATACATAGCTAATGTAATTTAAGTTGCTAGGCATCATTAAGAAGGTTTTTTGATAAAATGGTGGCTTGATATTTTGGTGAAATCAGGAAATCGGTAAGACAGTTAACACACGGTTTCTGATGTTTTGCTGGGAGCAATACAAATGCAGAACAAATCATATGAACTGAGTCCCGTTAGTAGCGTTTTGCGCGTTTTATGCGTTTTTACGTCTTTCACCGTGAATAACTGTGGAGCGAGGGTCTGTACGACTGGACAGTACACAAATACGGAAAGTGCAATTTAAACGGATAAACTACGCTAAATTTGATCAGGATCTATCAAGCACAGCTCGCGTAACTGGTACTCAAACTCGCTAACTGTCCAAAAATCAGTATTTCACACGTGCAAGTTTAATGCTGCGACAACTTGAAGCTGCAAATTGCATGCAGAACTTGAATTTTTTCATCAGACAATGAGAAAGCGGAATGAATTACGTTTTTGCAGCTGCAAGTTTTTCAAAACGGAATTTGGACAAAACTTGCAAGTGCAAGTTGTAGCTGCAAGTTCTCGCAGCAAAAACTAGCACGTGTGAACAGGGCTTAAATTTTACCAAGTAATAAAACGTCACTTGCGTTACGCAGGTCCCAAAACTAGTTCCTAGTCTTTGAATTATGTCGATTCCGATACTAAGTAGATTATTTTACTCCAAATGCGTGAAAATACTATTCCAGAAATTGCTATTAACACTAAAAAGGCTACCGGATATATGATGCACTAAGCAGATTTTGCTAGCTAGCTATGCCCAAGTAAGTGTAAAAACTTGTAGAATCCTGATAATAATGATTGGAAGCATAGTAGACACAAATGGGGTTAGAATTGACGGAAAAATAACGTCCTGTGAAGCGTAATATGAAATTCAACAATTTTGGATTCATCATCAATTTCAGTTTCTCGTTGTCTGCGATATGCCACGCGATAACGTAGTTGTAGTAGGCCTAGTGCGAATGGTGTTTGTTGACGTTACACGTCTAAGCTTGTGCAGTACGCATTTGTCCGGAACGATGTGTTGGACGTCAAGGGATCCAGAAGTTGGCATAAGCCGGTGCGGTGCGAACGCAGCGTTGAACTTAATTGTGTCACAGGTAAAACTCCACCATAGTTTTGTGTAATACGAATTCGGCAAAAACGTATACAGCGCGTCAGGGCACTTATTTCTAAACGCAACGAAATTAGAGTTGACAACCAGATTTCCTCTGTTGGCAACTTGCATTGCAATGTACGAGCACGAACGTTCCCCACCTACATATCTGGTTCAAGTATTCAATCTGGGCGTTGAAACGAACGGGAAGATTTTGGAATGAAATGCGCGTTCAAAGAATCGTTAAGATTGCGCCTGATACGTCGTTGTCGTGCGCTGAAGTTGAATCCCTCGATATCGCAACTGTTGCATGGTTCCAACGTGTCCAGATGTTCGCAGTTGATTACCAACCGAGGCTCGAACAACGGTCGGCCGAAAAACGACGTCGTAGGAAATGTGTATGCAGCCACACGAGCTGGATCTTCGTGATGTAGTTTGTTGTGTGGTATGTGTTCGATCGCAAATGGTTAGTATAAAGGCATGCTTTCCATATAGTCATTGTGACTCTACTAACAGATGTTCACATGTAGGGCAATGCCATACCGCATGCGGCGTTTCTTTAGTTAAGTTAACACACTCCATATGATACCACTCTAAACAATAGTTACACTGAATCCAAGTTTCATCTAATATATGTGCTGCTTCATCATTAAAGCTGCGTTTAAGTGGGCCGCCTAAAGCATCGAGATTAGTTGATGCGTCGCGTTGGTGTGTCCTAAGCTTACGCTCATAGTTGGTGTAATCTTCAGCAGAACCTGAAAATAATTGAAATTGTCTCTTACTATGCCATTTTGGAGGCCTGACCGGTATACCAACAGGAATCAATTTGATGTTCGTATCTGCCACATCGACAACACGGCATAATCATTCCAACTCAGAATAAAACTTGTTGGTGGTTAGCTATAGATCAAGTCGTTCGACTGGAATAACAATGTTTGTAAGGATGAGAAGCGCGCATATTAAATTGGCAAGAACCACGCATTGCTGAACCTGTTTTACCTTTTCAGTAGAAACGTCATTTTAGGTAGAACTTAACTAGGATTTCAGACGTTTTTAACCAAGCAGCTGGAAAACCGAACATGCATAGCGGAAAACGAAATTGTAACCTTGCGGATTCAGAGGCCAGCGCTTTACCACTACTCCACGTTGCACTCCTCTCCAACTATTTTGGAGCATCTGGAAAACTAGACACGCAGAGCGGGGATAGAACTGCTAGCCAACGCATTCCGAGACAAGCGCTCTATCACTGCGCCACGTAGCCCACCTCTTGAAGTACTTTTATCGTCGACTATGCGACCACCGTATGCTGCCGGCTTGCATACATACCGTGGAGTGCACTATATTACATGTGCACATATTGGACAAGCATATCTCAAATGCTTACATACCTTTTCAACAAGGTCGTCCCTTGAACGTCCTCCTATTTTCGACTGGATACCATGTTCAAAGCACGACAGTTTGTCATTGCGTTCACGACGTAGCCCCTGCAGTACACTGGTACACCGCGTATAATCGTTAGCACAAGAGTGTTGATCCGGTTAGGCAAAGATCGCTCGTTCGATTTCAACCTTTATCAATAGTTTCAACTACTTAGCGCTAATGGAACACATACATTGGTCATAAAACCGCGCAACAGGGATGGACAGTCTCGGTTAAAAACCGAGACCGAGACCGGCCAAGAAAAGTGTTGGTCTCGGTCGATTTTTGGTCATCACCGAAAAAATTATAACTTACAAAATAAACTATTTCTAATGCTTTTTCGTAGTTTTTGTGTTTTTATAGCTTTGGTATTTTTCATAGCTTTTTTGGGTTTTTTCAGTGTATCTACTCATAGTTATTGCGTGACTACGAAGTTTTATAATTTCACGGAAAATTTTATTCATCAGCCATCACTTGCTTCAACAGTACAGTCATACTGCTGCCACCGAGACTCAAAAAAGCGAGACCTGCCAAATACTAATACCGAGACCTGCCAAATACTAATACCGAGACCGAGAATCCCATTCCTATCGCGCAACCTTACAAAGTTGAATTCCAATTAAAGCGCGAAGGTTTAGTTTCATAGTGGGCATTTATGTAATTATCTAGGTATATACGTACTTATTTTCAACGATTTTTCAGCTTTCCGTATTTAGAAAGAATTATAACGTGCCATTGCTTTATCTGTAATATTGTTTGTATTTTGCTAAGTGGTATGGTTTGATGAATTAAGTAGCGACATTCAAATTCGTTCTTGAAACTGTCGACGGTTTCTTTCGTTGCTGGACGGTTAAATAGGAAATTATTGTGTATGCGTGGGATCATCTGTCTGTGATTAATGGTATAATGGTATGAAATCTTGCCAGTTAATGAACCGTGCTTTAATACCATTTGTTCGAAGAAAATGGGTGCGTTGATTTGAAAAAAGCTAACAAAGAGTTGAGTTAAAATACGATCATTATTTGTACTAACCATTATGCAATCTTCGGCACATAGCATTAGGAGGCACTTGTCTTCAGCCATAGCGCCTTGTAATAGCGGTCGGCTGGCATCTACTGGTGATAGGAGTCGGTCGCCACCACACACTCGCGGTGACGAAGGTAGTTCATGCAGTACAGGTACATCTGGAGGCGGCAGCAGGAATCGCTCAAAACGTTGGCGTAACGTTGCTGTTCGGCGCTCAGGTCGTATTCATCGTCGCAGCGGTGGAATCGCTGGGTCCAACAGTGGTATCGAAACAGATGTCGACCGAGATACGGCTACTTGTTCATCTGCAGGTGACAACCTGGGAGTTGAAGAAAGTATGGAATATAAGCAAGAGAGCCAGCAAAATTATTGCAACGACCGAAATAATGACATAGGAAAAGAAGAGCAGGAGTCTCAAGGATGCGAGATTGCTGAAACTGCGAACAGTGGTGCAGCACAAGGATATAGCGATGAAACGATGCCCAATAGCAGAGATCAAAGCACGGACAGTGTTGAGGTTAACGGCGGTATTAGGTTTTATGGCAGGTAAGTGTATATTTACAAAAGTTGTTATTTTTATGTCCGTTAACAACGAGTTTACAGCATCTAAGAATATTACTTGCCTGAGAAACTTGTGGTTCAAGTATTTGGAATGAAATGTAATTTTCATTCGGAATATTCATTTAAAATGATGTGAGCAATTTGCATGCGACTGCAATAAATATCAAACATGAACCAATGATCATAAATCATGCAATTTCCACAATATCTTGCTTACACCAGGTGGCCTGATGGGTAGTGTGATCTTGAACACTGAATTCGTACTGAAGCCAAAGAGCTTCAGTTTGCAGCGCGCTAAAGCCAAAAAAGCTCCAGTGTCCATCACAGTACCCCTTGAAAAGTCACCTGATGTACGCATGATGTTGTGGAATTTACATTAATTGAACTTGCAAGGTGATTCATACATATGAATTAATTTTTTGCACATATTCATCATTAATAAATTGAAGCTGCTCCGAATGAATTTTCCACAAAACCTGCAGCTGCAAGTTTCAGTGAAAAACATTCACGCTTAAAGAAGGTTTTGCTCTGAATTTCTTCACTTGAAAACGCTATCAAAATTTCTATTTAGTGCTCAGTGTATTGTTTGAAACCACATTCAAATTGGAATTTGTAATCAGAGATCGACCAGGTATCCGCTTTTGGTTTAATATCCGGCAAAAACGACTAGTTCTGTTATCCGGTATAAATCTACCGGATATCGTATATTTGCAGTTGTGGTCCTGAATATCTTGAAACTGCTTTTAACATATGTTAATACTTGTTATTTTGCAGCGACAGCATATCCGGGCAACTCAAGACCGGACACTGACATAAAATAAATATATACTAGATATGTCCGGGGTCAGGATTTTACCCGGGGCCGTGGCCAGCAAAACACACTCAACATCAAATTTTATGTACCTTTTGCGCAAGCATGTACCTGGGAGTACAATCTCATTTACTCCCATGTTGTGAAGTTAGTGTTAATGCATTTATGTCGCATATCGCGTCATGCGACATTTTGTTTATGGTAATGTAATAAAATTACTGTGCTGTGTTCGGATTCTGACGGGCATTGTTTTTCTGCAACCGTCCTTGGTACCGTATGGCCCCGGCACCGTTTGACCCTGGTATTGGGGTCGCCGGTCTCGGGTCATCTCTAATATATACATATATCTGCACGACTCAAATACTTCTAACAATGAACAACTTTAGATCCTATATATCCGGTTAACATCCGGGTGCTGTTACGGTAAAAATTTTACTGTCTGGCTCCGGTTCCAGGGTCCCTGCGGTATATGTATATACATTACTAAAAACGACAATGTGACTTATCACTTAACACTCATGACTTCATATCAGTTTTCAGCACCGACGCAAGCAGTATATCAAGTTTCGGTGAAGCGAGCCGCGAGTGTGGCAATTGTGAAAAGCTTAGCAACGATGAAGTTGCTCCACCGGGGGTTTTGTTTCCGTCATTATTCAAAGGTTTTTGGACGCCATCGCAATCGTCGTTTGTAGTTCGCGAACCAGTTAAGGGCGACGTCTATGCAAGCGCATCTATGCACGATAGCGTTGCGAGCGAATGCGGCGCCGGTATGGATATTGACGTTTCATCAAAAGCGCAACGGTTTATGATGCTGTCGTGCGGTTCCTTTGATGTTGACCAGCAACGCGACGATGAGCAGTCGGCGCCGATATTGGCGGCGTCATCTTTTGAAGGTGCCGCCAGTATCGACACCATCGCTAAGTCGAGTGTAGAAATCGCGGCAGCCGGTGCCGATCACGACATTCATGCAGAGACCGCGATGGCGTCGTTGTCATCGAAGCAGGATGGCGGTAACTGGAACGTTTCCGCTGCTCAGCTGTCGACCGATGACGACGAAGATGATGAAGACGACGACGATGACGTTCCTCCAGAGTTTCAAGCGTCGTCGTTGAGAATTTCTACGTCGTCTGTCGCGCCTGAAGTGTCGCGGCGGTGCACGGATGCGACGCAGCTAGCTGTCAGCGCGAACAGATTGGAAGGAAAATGCCACCGCCGTCATCATCATCATCAGTGTCGTCATCATCGATATCATCGACATCATCATCATCGATATACTCGGCATAAGAAACGACCAGCCGAGAGTTCTTCGACATGCGACCGAGAGCAACGCCGAATTAAGAGTCAGCGGCCGACATCAGGAGGACAGAAACCTTATCTTTCTGTCTGTCCTGTTGCTCCATCGCTGAGCATTCAGGAGGCGCAGAACGATGCCGGTATTCCTGGCTGTAGCACCGGCGATACTAGTGGCGCTCCTATCTCGAACTGTAGTATCCATAATGGTTCGAACGGCCGCGCAATGGGAAATGACCAGGCCAATAGCAGTGAAGAAGTACAGTTTCCGTCGTCACATTTGGCGTATAATTGGTCCCAACGAGATTTGCCTGAAGAGCCAATGCAGCGGAGATATTTCGAATATTCGATAGCGAATCATCCCTCACCGTATTTTGAAGCCGCTACAGGAAGCGAACAAGACGCACAAGTGGAGTTGTATTCAGCTCATGAACGTCGATTGTTGCATGCCTTTAATAGTGTCGAACGTCAGTCAGCGTCTTATAGTTCTACGCCAAATAGCGTCAGTAGCAGTTCATTGCCGGAGAGATTTGTATTAGATAATGAAACCCGTCATTCGCTTCCAATCGATAGTTATTGTCCGAGTGGGAATTACTTAGCTAGGGGATTTGACGCGCAGTTGCAGTCTGCATCTGCGCGCATGCTAGCTAGCGTCACCGAAATCACAGCGGCGTATCCACGAGCTGGTGTTGCTGGTTATTCGGGGGGCTATGCTGATCACCATTACCCACAGCCTGCGTCTTTGCTGGATTTAGCCGCTAGCGTTACAGCGACTAATATGACGTTTGCCACCGTTGAACGCCGCTATGCTCCAGCTCCAGTGCCTGAACCGGTACTTAGACGCCTGCTTGTTTCGGCGTTTCCGCGTCGTGAGTCAGATATTCGCCGCTATTCACAACCGTCAACTCCATCTACACCACCAGCTGTTAATATTCTTTCGGCTGGCGGGTCAGCTTCAAACCTGCTATCGTCTTATTCGCTCAGCGATAGCTGCTATCCTCGGACTTGGTTGACCTCGGCAGCAGGTTCTGCATTTGCGTCTGCGTTTGTTGCGAGTGGAGATGGTGTTGGTAGTGGGAATGCTAATGGAGCGCCTGGGGAACAGGGAGACTTTTCCACGTTACATTCGTCATCTGGACTGCTTGGCGGTGCCGGCCGCAGTGCTGGAAATCTACCATTCGGAGCGTGGGAAAATCGAGAATTATTCTACGGGCCTGGTGTGTCTGCTGGAAATTCGGTGAGGTGTACGTTGGCGGCCTCAGATGGACCATCGGCATTTACAGAAGGCCTGCGGTTGATGGAAAGTGGTGGTGTTGAAGAAGCTTTACAAATTGGTATGCTTTTGAGTTGTTGAGGTTTTTATTTGCAAGTTTGTCGTGGAAACCGTTTGCACCCAGGCAAGAGGTATTATTCCCTTGTTCGTCTTATAAGCATGGGCACGACTATGTCCGCAGCAGGGATTTTGGAAAAGTTGTGGTTACGTTTTATAAAAATCTCACTCATTGCAAAAAATGGATGAGTAGCTGACCATCGGTAATTCTCTGCAGGCAGTAGATTTTTAAACAAGTACCTTTGACGTTTCTGTTGTAACAGCGTCTAATGATGACCTCTTGCTAAGCTGTATATAAAGAAGAAATTAGAAAACACATATTTTTAATTAATTAAAATTACAACAGTTTTAGGCTTTCATCTGAACGGTGTTGTATTTGATCCAGAAGGTGCCTCTTCTGGCAACGTTAGTGGCGAACAACAAACATCTGCTTCAGCAATTGCCGCTATGTCATTGTCGCCTGCTATTCCTAAAAGATTCAAAGTTGCGCTTTCATTTGATCGGTATGAAAATATAATGTATATCTATAGCAATGAACTTCACATGAACCTCGCAGGTGTCAACCCGATACTGTTGACGTACATCGAATATTAAGTATTCTTTAGCCCCATCCATATCAGATTATCTAGGTAGTATCGTTTTTATAAAGCACAGATGTGAATAATAATGGAACGAATGTTGAGTTTCTTTGCAGTTTATTTGTGTTAATTGTGCGTGTTTTTTGTGCAGTTATATTGAAAAATTGTTTGAGACTGCAGTATATACTTCCAAAATTTCAAACGCTGGGTATAAGGATAGGTATATATCCGGGAAAATGCGTCGGGTACGTATTTTCAAGAACTGGACTTAAATGAATTGAGCATCAAAAATATTGGAAACAGAACCGGGACAAAGTAGTGAAAAATATCATAGGTTGCATCACAAAAGGCTTCAGAGTTGCTGTTCCATTTGTTCGTATTGTGCGTGTGTATGTGTCGTATATATGCCGTATACATGTTTTATAAGAACTAAGTGTAACCGAAACCGAATACTCTTGAATACAAGATAATCATTTTAGTTTTTAATTGGGTATTAAATTGCACAGTGTATAATATAACGGATTTTGCGATAAACGGAACCTTATCATCTATAGATTTCAGAGCGTGACCGGATATTCAGCTCCGGCAAAATATCAACACCTGGCTTAGGTATTTTTGGTATTCGGCAGCATCGGGATACCTTTATTTATTTATTTATTTATTTATTTATTTATTTATTTATTTCGTGGAACTTCTGTTGTCTCCCACAATCGAAGTCTCTCACAAATAGTAGTAGTATAAGTATATTCCTAAGCGTAAGCCTCTAAGCATATAACTAAGCCTAAGGCTGAGCAAAACGTTTCCACTGTGGGGAAAACTGCAAATGTGCCAGTTTCGCTATCGTGACAGTTTCAGGCGGTACAATGGCAGTCCCTAGACTTTTTCAGGGGAGGCGTTCTCTTACTTGTTGGTATTTTCTAAATTATTACGTACGTCTCGTTATACAGTTATGAAGCAGGTGGGTATGATCCGTAATAAAGCATCTCGTAAAATTTCTAGTAAACTTGAACTGCATTTAATGCATATGGTTAGTTTGCAAGCGAATTTCCCAAATTTTTTACTTGTTTTTACAGGCTGCACATTGCCTGCCCTGTAACAGCAAATGTATCCAATTTCTAGTAAACTTGAACTGCATTTAATGCATTTGGTTAGTTTGCAAGCGAATTTCCCAGATTTTTTACTTCTTTTTACAGGCCGCAAATTGCCTGCCGTGGAACAGCAAATGTTTCCACATACACACATAATACATATATACCTATATAGATGATTTTGGCGTGTTTGCTGCATGCGTAAACTGGTGGGAGCAAGGAGGAGCCAGACAAGCCATCGACTCCCGTAGCAGGGATGAAAAGTAAAATGTTGTGTCAAGGTTCGGCATTAAAACAGCTGCTTTAATTTCTCGCTTGTAAGCTGGTTTTGCCATTATACATCAAATTGATCGACCCCTGTCGTCAGAAATTTCACAATTTTCGCCAGTGTGCAATTTCTACGTGATGTATATATACGAAATGTTCAGTTTTTCATTCATTTTTTAATATTTCTGGCCTCGGGGGCAGTTTTTTTTGGGCAATATTTTTTATTTTTTCATAGTTTCCTAGGGGTGAGAGAAAATAGAGAAAATGCACAGGGTGGAAGCTCGTATTATACGTGGATTGTAAGTAAAACACAAATATATTGGTGTGTTCAATTAAGAGTTGTGTTGATTTACGTAAGATGCGTTGTGTGAGTTGTTGCGCAAACAATGTTACTAGAATTGCAAGAATACAGACACAAACACAGTCGATGTTGTGGGGACAGGTAGATTATTGAAATATTTAAATTGACTGAATTTGCTGTGGGTAAATAAAAATGTGAATGTTAGTCGGTAGTGGTGGTGGTGGTGGAGGTGCATAAAGGGTTTTCTTTCTGGGGGTGGGGTAGGGTATGTATAAATTTGCAGTAATGGTGTGTACAGGTAGGTAAGTAGTAAATTTGCACGTTTTCGGATCTGGAAACGCGTCTAGGTTACACGCTGCGGGTAAACCTGGTAAATTAAGGTTGAATTAATTTTTAGTGAAGATAATGCAATTTTGTAGTCGAGAATTTGTATGAAAGGTGCAAGAAGAAATTATAATTTAAGTACATAATATGTCGATTAAGCTTGGAAAGCGCCACGGCGTTGAAATTACAGCCCTCTGATAATAGTTGTCAACTGGTTCAAATCTGACTTTGAATTATCAGAGATAAGAAGTTGATTCAGAACAATTTTTTAAAATTTTGCATTTGAAACAAAGTACATTTGTTCTTCCTAATGAAGTGGAACCATCCTCCCAGTCATCTGATGGCCGGCCAGGTTACCGGCCCGATCGTAGTAGGCAGCCGGCATTGCAATAGCCGTCTGTAAACATATTCCTGATAGCAAAACTTTGTAATTCAATAAGATTCGGCTGTCATGAAATGGTTTTTCATTAAAATTCATGACGGGATAGAATTTCTTGCTGTAACATTGTCCCGGCTAGCTCAGGTTCCACCTCTTGTACATATTTCTCAACGCACTCTCGTCAACTGTAGTTTCGCTATATAGGCAAAATTGCCCTAATTTGAATGGGTTCGCTTGTTTTCAGATGCAAAATTATCACCGTTTCGTGCACTTGTGCGTCTGGCGATATTCACTGGTGCGCTCATGTCGTTGCATTGTCAGTGTTTCGTATACGTCATCCCGAGCTTGTTAAATTACGACTTCCGATTTCAGGTACGATATGTGACCGTATTCTCAAATGCGCATAGCGTCTCTCACCAGTTTGCTATAAGTTTTTAAACTGACAAACTCCTGCAGTTGCATTCTCATAGTTGGCACAGAAGTAGTAAAAATCAAAACTGAATAATTCGCTGTGCTGCACACATTTGACGATAGGGGCCTAATGGAGGTTAGTAGTCTGTGTAACGGTGGCGCTATACCCGTTGTGCGGCGCTTGACGGCGAAGCGAGTGAAAAAAACTTTTGTTTTAATTGTTATACGGCGTCATGTAGTAATTCACATGCCTTGTCGTACAGTCCGGACGATTGTCCGTCAAAAATAAGACGACCACCCTAAAATTTTGAAACACATAGGTGTATTTCTTGAATATACGTAGTGAATCCAGTCTACGTAGCTTGCCATAAAGCAAAAAAGCCGTGTGCGTCAGGTTCATTTTGTATAATATGCAGATTGTACCAAATGTACATGTTTGTTTTGGTTTTACATGCTTTAATCGAGCATATTTCTTCGTGTTGAAATACACAGAATGTTTCCCGTTGCATACTCTTGTTCAAAAGTATAGTCACGGTTTAAGTAACTTTTTTGTTTGTTTACAGAAACACTGTATCACATGAACCGGAATCAGTTACAAAAACTTGTTCAATATTTAATTGCTGAACACCATATCGATGTGTTACCAACCGCTCAACGATTGGCTGATAATATTCTCAGTTCGCCTCCGACTGCAAAAATCAATGCTATTCAAGGTAATAAGTGATTTGATAATACGAATGGTTGTATTTTGTAATTTATTAGTTACATAGCTACCTTCGGGTAGTCATTGATTTCATTCTAAATGTAAGATTTTGGGACACAAAGGGAATGAAGCGGCGTGGTAGTAGGTAGGTAAAGTATGTCAATGTAGGAGTTTTGACGGTAATTTTGAATCTGAATTATTTTGGTTGTGTAACGCGGTCCAACAAACTGGATATGTTGGTAGGTATTTTGGCAAGAATTTGCAACTTCGGAAAATATGCGTGGTACTAAATATGCCATCGCTTGATGCATTTTCCCCACTCACCCTTCAATTCTTTTGTGTCGCCATTAAATTCACAACAGACATGAAATGAAGACGAACTAAAGCTGACGTCTACAATAAAATTGGACCATTTTTATTTTCGTTCTTTCCAACAAAGAATTTGCGCAATTGCATATTCCTGTAAGGAGTGATTGATTAATCTTGCTATTATGAAGGTTTGCATCAAAAATGTTTTTGAGGATTTAAATGTTGAACGCGAAGCCAAAATTATAACGGGTACGAATCTCGAATAAAGGTGCTGAGACCGGTCACTGGCCTCTCTGCTTTGCAGTATTGCACAGCAGGGCCGTAGTTAGGAGTTTGAAGTTTGCTGGGTTGTATTTTTTGAAGGGGTTTCTTGCGCCGATAACCGATAATGTTTTCAAAATCCTCTAAACATAACAAGGAGTATTACCGCATCGCACAGCGTATCAATTTGTACCTAAATTTTTGTGGCTTGCGGTTCCACACGGCTACGGACGACAAGTATAGCGACACCCTAATCCTCAGTCGCTACGCCCTTGTTTGGTAATTGTTTATGAAAGGAATGCAGCCGAGTTAAAACTGAGTGATGTGTGGGTTATAGGTGCGCCTGACCCCACGGCTGGACCGGAAGAAACTTGCGATAATCGATGGTATTTAGACGAGAGAAGAATTGCGCAAGTTGTCGTGTTGCAGTTATCGTCGTATACATCTAGTATGGATCAGATCACCTCATTGTTTAATAAGGTAAGTTGTCTTTTGTTTAGCGGAAATTCTGAAACGCTAGCTGTCATATTTAGCGAAGTGGTGGTTAGTAATAAATGCGGTATTCCGAGAATTTATATTGAAAGCTGTATAGATTTGGTTTGGTGGATAGATTTTTATAAAGACTTGTGCAGACAAGCGAGAAAATTGTGCATTGTGACATAGAATATTACAACATTTTAATGCTTTGTTGCTGTGAGCTTACTTGCAACGTGTGTTTACTTATTCATATACTTATTCTTAGTCCCTAACTCATGGTGTTTAAAGCTATTTGCAGCGAAAATTTTGCTTGCATGCGTAACAGTGGTTCGAACAGTGAACCTTTAATCTGTCTGCAAAGTTTTTTGAAGGACGCTTTCAACTTGTCAATTTAGAATTTATATAAAACGGCAGCAATGTTTTCCTGCGTATAATTATGGACTGGCTTTGTCAAAGAAACTAATTTATAGAGGACGCAAGTTTTCTGATCCGTTGATGGCTGTTTGAAGTCTCAACGTGAGAACCCTGTATCCAAAACTAATACATTTAATTGTTTTAAGGTCCGCGAAATGCTTGCAAGCGGCGACGAGAACGGTCCACGTTTGCTAGAAGTGATCACTGAGCAATTTGTCAGTCATCCATGGTCGACAGCGCCCGGAGGAAGCTCAAGTCTTCGCTCTGCTATTAGCGGTAGTGGTGGTTCAAGTAATGGTCAGAGTGTCGCTGCTGGAGTGCCGGGTTCAATGAGCTTGAGCTCAGCAAGCGGTGCCGGAGGACCTGCAGAACGCTACCAGCAACTCTGGGATCAGATTAGTAAGTTTTTCGATGTTAAATTGAGTTTGTATGACATCTCCGGGGAGACAGACAGGCTCGTAGACAGCTCAACTTGCTAGGGATGAGGACAAAGCAATTTTAGGAGGGGCATACTGCTGGAATAACAAGCAACCTTACAAGCGGGGCTAAAACTTATGGAAGGTTAAATACAATTTTGTTAACTTTTGTTGACTATCTAAAACTTACAACAATGCCACGTTTTACGTTTTTTGTCCCGTCGTCGTAACGGAGGATAGGCGGCAGATAGAACTTACTGGCTTGGTTTCCAAAACAGTACGTAAGTACGATTTTGCACTTAAGTACGTGGTAAGCAATAACTTTGTCGTTTTTTAATCCGTACTTAAGTTTAAGTAAACACTTAAGTCGCTGGCTAAATTTTATATTAAAGATTAACAGTTCAGGCATACTAACCTTGGTCTAATTGAAATTGTACTCATGGTGCATCCTTAGTATAAAACAAAACTTTTACTCTTTTGTCATGACAATGACTGGCATTTGACGATTTGTACTTTTGCCCGAAAGTTTAAGTATTTACTTAAGTCGGCGACTTATATAATTACTAAATATAACCTAAGTAAATGCTTAAGTAAGATTTTAGAAACCTAGCCATTGTGATTTAGTGTAATTTTTCCTAAAGTCAGCATTAATGGGAGTCTCAAATTCAGGTTCTTAAGTTAAAATTTTGTATAAAAACGGTGATAACCTTTCTATTGTTTTTGTAGGATTGTTATGGGTAAGTGTAATGCTTAATCCGTACGCGAGTCCGCGCGCACGTCGTGGCTGGCGACTGCGTTTGTTGCGATGGTCCTCGTGTCCTGGAGCGCCCCCGGAAATACCGCATTCAAGCAGTACGGCAGGAAGCGTAAGCTCAACAAGTGGATCAGTCGCCAATCAAATCCCATGGTCGCAAGCCGGATATTCCCATGGGTATCCATTGATGACAGGAGAAAGAGGTACGCTGAACTGGATAGAGAGGGGAAGTATTGTTTTCTAATCTTGCTTCCACTTATCGCACTCCCAGGTGTTCTGCAGAAATCAAATAAGCACTTTGTCTTATGATAGATAATTAGCTATTGAGAAGAAATGTGAAATATAATATGTAGAGTACAGACGTCAATTCTATTCTTTTAGTGTCTATAGGAAATGCACGCAATTCAACGAGCGCTAATAGAACAGGCGCTGGCCATGGGAATTCGGGCCCTCATGGAACCGCAGCAGGAGGCTTATCAGCAAGTAACGGCGGCGGCGGAAGTCACGGTTGGAAGTATTCACGGCGGACGGTGTTCAGCCTTGCAATTGACGCCGCCCATTGGAGTTGGACTGACGACCCGCATTTACGTGACGTGATCGAAGGCGCCGCTGCGATGTCGTCTGACAGTGTCAATCACGTGACTGGTTACGGTAGTAAAAGTCTGCCCCGCCGGTCGTCACGTGACACACACGTGATTGTTGTGCCACCGTCACAGTCGCACCACAAAATGGCGACGGCTGTTTGTAGCAACCACCACGTCATAACGAGGTCATTGGCGCGTGATTGGACGTCGTGGTCACGTGGCAAGGCGTTGGCAGTGCCGTCATCGATGGGAAGCTGTGCTAGTGGTGCAGCTACTGCTGCTGATGTCAATGCGCCTTTGTTTGATTCCCATCATCGACCGTATTGGCATGGTAGGTGTTTGAGGAAACTATACGGTTATGAAGACGTTGTTTTAGTGGTTTTACTGAAAGTTGAGCTCACGTCTAGAGGCGAACCACGGACCTTTTGGACTCGAGAGTATTGTCTTCAGTGCTGCAACTTTAATACCCATACTTTTTTGTTTCAGAGCCATTGGTGATTGCTTGTGCACGTGTGGAATGCTTACGAACACACGGCCATGTCACAGAATCACTATTGCTTGCAATGGCTATTGTTCGCACGATGAAATATTGGCAGTCGAGGTCGACAAAGCAAAATGTCGCGCGGCACGATAGCCGTGCTTCTGCAGCTTTGGCAACATCGGCATCGGCAATTGCCAATCCATCAGCGGTGACAGGATCATCATCAGGGTTGTCACAAATTTCCGGCAAACGCACCAGAAATTGTAGCCAGAGCGAAAAAGGTTAGTCTCGTTTGGGGTAATAACGAGTGGCGATCCAGGGTAATGCTCTTCCGCCAGCATTGTGCTGACAAATTTGCGATGTAAATTGTCTATCAGAAGCCTGCAATGCGTTTTATTAACGAAGTATTTGTATAATACATATATTGCGATCACAACGCACGTTACGTTTTTATATTTGTTTATCTCTGTAACTGTAATATGTCACTTTTTCATGTAAATTTGTATATAAAGGACATCTCAAAAAGCGCTGTCGGCACCAATCTCGCTCGAACGCATGTGGAAGCAACAGTCGTGATACTCATAGTAGCAGCAGCAATACCAGTAGCAGTTACTATCATCATCATCACCACCAACATCGTAGTTGGTGTTCAAAACACCGTGGGAAAGCTGTAACGTCATCATCTCAGTCCGATGACATCATTCCTAGAGTAAATTGCGATAAGCAAGCGTCAACAACAGCATCATCAATGTTGATGACGTCGTCGGTTAGCGACAAGTCTTCGAAAACGTCATCGTTGTATTCGTCATCGTCGACGACGGTAAGCAGCGATGACGTCATCGATGGTAGTAGGAAAAATCCTAAAGCTAGCGTCGCTTCGGTAGGTGAGGAACTGCGGCCGTCGGCGTCAGGGTTACATTCAAGTGGAAAACGACATGAAAGTAGCGTTAGCGCTATAGACCAGAAGGGTCACATGGTTCATCCATTGTACTATCCATCATTGTCGTCCCAGCATCCGCGAACTGGATCAAAAGGGAACGTCGTGGCTAGGAACTCGTTTCGTTCACAACAACATCACTCGTTTGCGTTTGGTCAGTACGCATGCCGCGCTAGCGAACGAAATATTAGTTACGGATGGATAGGGCAGATTTTGGATCCGATCAATTGTTTGTTTGATACACTTGTGTTTGCTCATCAAGCAGGTAGAAACCGGGAGGAGTAGTTTTCACTATTTTTTTGTAAATAGCGTGAATTTGTTGTAGTCTAAATTTATAGAAATGTGTTTTAAGAAACGTTCTATTCTAAATACGGATAGGCCGCATTTTTTAGAAGATACATTGCAATATGTGAATATGGCTTTAACAAGATATCATATTGTTTTAGGTTACTCTATACGCCGGAGTCACTATTGTCCTCAGTGTAGTGACAATGCAACCTCATCGTATGGAACCACTGCTACAATAGCCATAGATCAAAGAAAAACCAGCAATGATCAAAGAGTTGGTATCGTCGGTGGATCAAAGGACGCCAGTGGATCAAAGGACGCCGCTACTGCAGCGATCCTTATTAGTAGCGATGGAGGTCCGGCGTCACCGATGAAGTCGCTGTTATCGTCCGCAATGGTTACAGTGTCAACGCATGATGCAACTGCTGCAAACGCAGAAACTGTATCAGCGACGTTGACACACTGTGCTACAGGCGGATGGCGCGATTCCTTTTTGTGTGCCGCGATAGAAGCTGCTATGATAGGTAATATTTTCTTTAACGGGTGATGTTCCAGATAAAGCATCTTTTAAATGTAATTATTTGTGCGGATTTTGGAGGTATTGGGATATTTTACTTGGGTTCCAGGTTGCACTTAATTTACTGTTTTTCACGGGATTTGTTGTCATTTGTCAAGATTTTCAAATTGCCACTAGCTGTACAGTTTTACATTTTAAATTGGCGCTCCAGCTGCCGTGCGACACCGGATCGCGCAAGTGAAAATTACTTTTGTCAAATTGCTGTTCGTTGTGTCATGTCATGACGGCATCGGGCGACGACGTAAGCCGCCAGACGGCATTAAAACGGTCCAAATGTATAGCGCAACCCTAACTTTTGATTAATAATATTTAGAATTGTTTATGCCGCTGCCTCGTTAGCTTTTATTAAATCAATACTTTCAACCTGATCATGTCAGTATTGTATAAAATGAACGCTATGTATATTTCATAAGAGCAGGAATTTCACTACAAGCTCACCCTGCCTGTGCTTAGTGTTGTAGCAAAATTGCTAAATTTAATTTTTGTTGGTTTCATCTACCAAACTATTTAGTAAATCAGATTAATTGGATTTCTTGTTATAGCACTTGGTCATCAACGTAGTTTGCCCTCGGCAACATCTGCTGCACATTTACGTCTTCGTGTGTTAAAACAAGAAAATGCTCTGATTGCAAAACTAAGACGCTTAAGTCTTGAACCGCCGTTGATCAAGATTATTCGTCGGCAGACCAAGAAATTGTTGGACGGTATGAATTTGCAAGTAGCCAACACAGAGAAATCATTCGTTTATGTAAAATTTGAAAATTGTAATTTCAGTGGTGATAGGTGTTGTACACATTTTCGCATACCGCATAAGGCCGTGGTTATAACTTGGTATTCAGCCATGTTTTTCGTTGTTAAAAGGATTTATTAAGCCTGAAGCTATAGCCTAATGCTTAGACAGGTATTTGCTATCCTTTTTTCGGAAAATAATGTTTTGAATTTCGTTACTGGGCTTAGTGAGCGAAGCGAAACTCCGAGCGAAGCTCGTAGTTTTGCGAAGCGTTTTATGTTTTGTACTTGGGGGTCGAAAGGTGGATGTCTGTCTGTCGGTCCGAAAAGAATGTCGGGAACGGTTGAACCGATTTTGATGAACGTTTTTTTGTTTGAAAGCCAATTATCCTGGGGTGTTAACCTCGCATTGGGGTTTTTATTTGCATAATTAATTAAGCCTAAATTAGGACTTTTTACAATATTTCACTAATTATTAAGGTTAAAAGCAGTATAATTTAAGCACTAAAGGGTTTTTAGGCGCGAGGAATTTGAATAAATTGTTTACAAACATCTAAAACCGATAATTGAATAGTTAGCTAATATCTAATTTGCATATTACCTTAATTGCCAAAACAAAATTAGGAGTTTTTAAATTATTTCAATAATTATTAGGATTTACTGAAGTTTCTTGGTGCGAGGAATCTGAGTAAATTGTTTACAAACGTCTAAAACCGATAATTGAGTAGTTAGCTAATAGATAATTTGCATATAAGCATAATTGATAAGCCTAAATTAGGTTTTACAATGTTTCACTAATTATTATGGTTACAAGCAATCTAATTTCAACAATAATGGGTTTTCGGGTGCGAGGTATGTGAATAAATTGTCTGAGTTAGCTGATAGATTATTTGCATATTACCTTAATTGTGTGTTCGAGCTTCGCTCGATAAATGTAGTCCCACTACGACTGGTAGTACGGCATTTTGTGCTTAGACATTATTGTGACGTGACGTATGCAAGTTATTGTGAATTATGCAGTACTTACGGTGATTGTGGTTTGTTTATGCTTGCAGGAGATTCTGGTTGGTCTGCACTGGCAGTCGATGTCCCGCGAAATACAGCACCGATGCATACGTTTGCTGGCTTTTTGTTTCAAGTACTGTTGAGTCATGATCCTGATCTCGCGTATCAAGTTGGCCTTCGTGCGATGAAGTAAGCTTGGATTAACAGACTTCTTGCTTTCAGACAGATATTGTTGGGTTTAGAAGTGAACAATTTGACTGGCGTATTTCCTTTTACTTGTCGTGGTATCGTTTTCCTAATTGACTTGAACATTCAGAACAAGTGAGATTGTAGAATAAGAAATTTTTCACCGATTTTTAAATAAGAAATCGCTTCATTATTATTATTAAAAACGTCTGTCATAAAACATGTGGGATAAATAAAATTTGGTTTGTTTTGTTCAAAAGTTACCCTACCAGATAACCGATAATTACAATGGTGGTCCCGAAGTTTATAAAACTGTTTTTTACATGTAAGCATCTTCAACACGAGGAACGCGTGCTGCATAAGGTTACGAATTTGTTTCATTGATGCAGTATGCAAACTGGGTGCAAAACTAATTTAATGCGTTGTAGGTTCAGTTCGTTTTCACTTAACAGGTGTTGGAAATAGAATGCAACCTTATTGTGTTAGATTTTTTACATGTTGAGATAGAGAAGCATATGTGTAAAAGCGACTATTAGGAGCGTTTTTTATACTAGTATATATTTATAATCAAAAGTAAAAACATAAAAGTGATAACTTTTGAACCAGGAGCCTTACAGCACTAAAGATTGTACTGCAGAACTGAACGCATCGAGATCTATAAAATAAGTCAGTTTTCATTTTCTTGGGGTTTCCATTTTTCGTACTTCCGTCATCTATGTGTGCATGAAATTTAAAAGGAATTTCAGGCAACCTATCAACGACGAGGATGCCACTGGTGCAGCGGTCAGTGATACGTTCCTGGTCAGTCATTGGTCACTTCCATTCGGTCATCTTGAAACACAACAGTCTCAGTTGGCATCGGCGTTGTTGTTTGCTGCTCGAGGTATTTCGATATTATGGGATTCGGTTATATTTGGGCTCAGTATTAATCATTTGCGTCTGCTGTGCAGTAGATTAAATTGTGCGTAAACTTCGCGACGTCTCGGCTGTTGAGCTTTATTTTTGGTAATCTATCTTGTGGACTTTAAACCTATACTCCATGAGAGTATCACGGTTGCCGAGTATACAAATGTTTTTGGGATTACATAGACAATGCCGGAAACAGCGGAGGCAATGAGTACGTTTTTGGGATTACATAGGCAATGCCGGAAACAGCGGATGCAATGAGTACTGAAGTAGCCTATATATGTAAATTTCAAGTGTGGGTTGAATCGATTTGTTAAAAAAGTTATATAATAATTTAGCACGCTACTGTTAGACAAGAATCATAGTTGCATGCATGCTTCTTTGAGTTTCTTTTGAGTATCATTTTGAAAACTCGATATGTTTGTTGAAATTATATCGGTTTGTTTAGATTCTGTATTTCGCTTGAACACAGTGTTGACGTGCATTCAAACGTACGTTCGCAGTTCGTCGCTTGTGTATCGACTCGCTCAAGAAGTTCATCGAGACGCGTGTGCCCAGCCAGAAGGTTCGCCGGGTAGGCATCATTTGATGACAACGGCAGTTGAACTCGGATTACAGGTAACATTTTGTTGAGCGTGGCAGGTATGACGGAATTAAGTCCCTATTTCGGTTCTGTTTAGTAGGTACTGGTTCCTGTTTGCAACTAGGCTCCGGTCCGTGACAAGGTTTCAGAAAAAATGGGCGGAATGGATTTGGGAAACTGAATAGTAGATATTGTTAACCAGTTTTTTTTCATTCGGGTTTTAACTTGGAAAGTACATCCTTTGGTATGATCTATTAAAACCGGACGTATATTCAGTGAAAACTTAAGACGATACCGAATTGTTTAGACATTTGGTTTGCCTTTTTTTCAGGTCCTCAAAATGACTCTTGGATCACCTCCGTGGTCTCGTGGTGAAATGGTCCGTTGGCTTGTCAATACGGCAATAGCGCATAGCATTGAAACAGTGCTCAGTTTGATTGCACACTGGCATCAGTATTTCACGCCTGGTGAAGCTGCTGGTAAGCATTGGTTTGTTAGTTGTATGAGGTTTCTGGGCATAGACGTAGGGGAATTCGAGATATCTCCGAATTTTATTAAGTAGACTAAAACTCGTCTTATTGAAAATTTCCAGAAAAATAGGGTGTGATGTACGTACCTTGAAGGGCTGTGACGAACGACGTTAAAATTTGTAAGAAGTATAAAGCCACCGTAAGTATGTAACTAAAATTAGCGAAATTAATTCTTAGGAACAGTTGCTCAAATGGTTATGCTCGATCGATATGCACAGTCACATCTGCAACAACAACATAAACAGCAGCAGCAACAACAAAAACAAGAACAACATCGTAAAAAACCAAACGTAACTAGTGCGACTGTTAATGGTATAACAACAACGACAGCTGGTTGTTACTTGATTCCGCCGAGTAGTTCAACTACTACGGCAGGAGCAAGTAACAACTTAGTTGCCGGCGGAGTACAGTTGATAGCACAAGGTACAACTCCTGGTACTATTGCTAGCAACTCAAACGCGTCACTTACGACTTCGGTTCTGTCGGCGACTCCTGCTCAGTCGTCGTATTCTGTGACAGGAGGTTTCCACGCGTTTTCTGTCCAGCCAACAAGTGCGCAGTACTCCGGTTGTGGTGTTCCTGCTCCTAGCATGATTGATCCGCTGGGGTATTACCCTCATGGTAGCGGTGTGACGGTTACGGCGGGAGGTAGCACCCACGTAAATGAGCTTGTACGCGCGATACATCGCCTCGCGTATGAATGCGTGCTCAAAGATCCGACTACCTGTGCCCGGGCAGCGCTGTCGTTAAGTGAGTTTTGGGAGGTTAAGTATGTTTCTTCCGGGTGTAAATAATGCTTAAGTTACAAGGAAATCTGATTTGACAGCAGCAGTCTTGCCGAAAGAGAAATAGGATTTATTTCAGTATACTAATAGTAATAGACACTTTTCGTATGTCGATTTATAACAATCGGCAACTGGATGGTTTCAATTGCTAGTTTGCATACATATAAATACGTTGTGCTTGCAGGCGAAAATGATCGTGCAGCGTTCGAACAGGTGTATGGTTTGATTTATAACATGGCTCAAAACAACATGATGCCGCCGGAAGAAATATTTAAAACTGCAAAGCATCTTGAATTCAAAGGCTATATACGATGTGCTTTCGAATTTTCGCTTCTTGGTAAGCTAGAAAACATTTATGTGTAAGCTTAAGTTGAATGACAAATTAATCAAAAGGTTGCAAAGACATGTTGCAAGGTATTTTTGTGTTAGTACAGCATCGAACAAGAACAGTGGCTGTTAGATGTTACACAGAAAAAATGTCGATGCTGGTGAATGCCAGCGAAAACTAACACTGTAATCTTTCTTTATGTTACGATTTTGTGACCTGTACGTGCATGATAGGGGCCAATAATATGTCTTCTGGTGGTCGCAAATTCTGCTGTGTATTTTTGTGTGCTAAGCGTTTTACGTTATGAAAATCACAATAAGATTTGTTATCAATGGAATTTTGTTGTTGTCTGTTGTAGGTTTAAGTAAACTTCGAATTGGACACAACGACGATACTTCGCCTTTAATCAGCGATATTTACTGGTCAATTGAGTTGGCGTTTACGCTTAGTAAGTTTGTTTATGTGATAGTTTATGTATTTTTTATTTGTTTGTTTGTTATTTATTTGGTTTTATTTATTATTTATTTATTTATTTATTTATTTATTATTTGCATTTTGAAAGTGAATTAATTACGGTACCACGGGTGGAGCGATGTCTTAGTTTTTGACAATAATTTTAATGTCGCAGCACGTTGCCCGGCACCTGACGAAGTTGGACCGGAATCGCCGTACTAGTAGCGCATGCTAATAACACCACCCTTGCCCTTGAATTTTAATCTCGAGCAAATCGTTTATATCTGGGATGATAGATTTTTTGGAAAAATAGATAAAGGCTAAATTTTAAATTTTTTATTTTAGTGTTGATATACGTTTCAGGTCGTTTTGAGCTTACCAAAGTAATTGCGTATATTGTTGCAAACGTCAAATGTGCAACCGTATTATCGGATTTGATTCGGAAATGTTTCATTTCCGCACCGCCTGGAATAATGGTCCCTCATCACGCTCATCAGACACACCACGGCTCAAATGATAGGCCAAGTTATGCTGCGACAGCGGCGCCTGGCTGTAGCCAACCGCACCCAGGGTCCTCAGGGATCTCTGGGAAGCCACAGCCGCAGCATTCACAGTTGTCTTTTAATGGTACTGCATTGGCTGGAGTGGGATCATTACAAGGGAATCAAAGTGGGGCAGAGAAAGCTTCCATTGCAAATGGTGGGGCTGGGCAACAACAACATTCACATCGTATACTTCATGTATATCAACACAGTCAACAACAACAGCATCAGCATCGATTTTATCACCAAAATGGAAATGGTGCTTGCAGTGGAAGTGCTGATGTTGCTGCTCCCAGTATGCCAACTGCATCGCTGCCGCATCATCATCAAGGACAACAACAGCCAGTAACCGTTACTGTTGCTGCTAGCAATGGAGCGTCTGCCAGCAGTACAGGTTCGGCTGTTGCTGCTAGCACAGCGTCAAGCAGTTGGCAACACGAATCAGCTGGGCCGTCTGGTGTTGTATTGCCACTACCGCCTGCTGCGGCAGGTTGCAGTGTGGAGGCTCCTGCGTCTACTAGTAACAACAACAGTAACAATAACAACAACACCAATGACAACATAACCGGAAGTCCAGCAGATGCGGCCAAACGGCGCCATTCGCCAATGCCTCCGCATTCGAGTGGAAAGTGTCAGCCAATGACATATCGTGTAGCACCGCCTCAGCCGCCAGCGGCCGCTAGAGCAGGGGGCCCAACGGCGGTGTGGCCAATGCCGCCACCTCTGCCGGTTCCAACTGCGGCTACGGTTCGGAATTCCGCAATGGCGCAACAAGCCGCGGTTTCAGGTAACAAACGTTCCGTGTCGGCAGCAATACCGGCTTCCGCAGCTGCATCCTCTTATGCTTTGTCAGGTGAGCTTGTATATAGATTTATCCAAGAGTGGTGGGTTCCCTATTCATACACTTTGATATTTAACAACGGGAACCAAACGACATTCTCGCGAAGAATTCTCTGTGCCTTTGTTGTTAAGAAACTAAGTAACTTAAGGTACGAAAAATACAAAGAATTTAAAGTGGTTTTACACAGAAGCCTTCAATAGCCGGAAGAAGCAAAGTTGCTTTACTCCAGCTCGAAATCTGAATTTGCTATTTGGGTTTTTTCCTGGTATGTGAAAATGGTAATTTAAAAGTTTTTTTCAGGACCGTCAGATCCGAACGATCCTTTTGCTCGTTTGCTAGACGCGGCTGTGAGCTGCTATGTTGAGACAGCACAAGCACGACTAACTCACATCAGTCCACGGCATTATCCGGAATTTATTGATTTTTTGACTCGAGCACAGGTTAGGGATAGCTTTCTCTATCTTAAATGTCCTGTGTTCATAGTGCCTGTGCATTGGGAGACTTGGAAACCTAGATACTGAGAAGCATGAGCCGCTTATATTATGGATTTGGATTTAAAGTTGGCCTGCAAATTTTGAGTTTTGGCTTTGATTTATTGGGTTATGAGGGTTAAGTTTGACCAGAATTCAGAATGCTGACTATGTTTGCGGTGCGTTTGAACAATTTAACGCGAAATACTTTCTGAACCAAATGAAGGCAGGAAACAAACTTCACTGATGTGATTATAAAATGTAGCTGAAAATGTAGAAAAGCTTGTTTATCAGCAGGCAATGTCATTTTCGTACCTGGGCTATTTAAATGTTGGCAGATTAATATCTAGTTCCACTTCAGGCATTCAATTGAGTTTTAGTTACCTAAACGCATTTCAGATCATTGCAGGCCCATATCATTCCGACTTGCTAAAGAGGGATGTAAAATATTTTTACGTGGAGCAGCAAGGATTTTACGTAGCTAACAGGTGAGGTCGAGAGTTTTCTAAGACGGTAGCAAAATGGTTCTCGTATGATAATCTCCCTATAACTTCGTACTAAGATTAATATTGCCTTGTAGCTAAAACTTGGTTTTTTTCAGGAAACTTTCCATTTGGCACAAGACGGTCATTTGCACTTTGCTCAGCTAATTGATCGAATGAAGCTGTACTATAAAGGCAAAAAGAAGTTAATTGCCTTGATTTCACAGCGGTTTGGATGAAGAATGTGACTAGGTTTATAGGATGTGACTAAACAATACCGGACTCGGGGCCGGATACCTCAATATCCTGTTCCGACTGTTACCGGAGCTGGAGCTAATTATATAAGTGCATATTTCGACACAAAGTAAAACTAAATTATTGAGTTATGTTAATTTTTAGCAACAAATATATGACAACGCAGAATCTTTTTGCTTTAACCTGCCAGATATCCGGTCGCACTAGGGTTTTCACACACTTCTGGTATTTAAAAGTTTGGTGGCATTGAGCTGTAAAGACTTTCAATTGCTTTGACGTTTTGAAATATAGTGATTAGTAGTAGATGGCGGCTCATGAGACTTTTGAAAACACTGGTTGAGATTCGACAGACCAATAGAGGTCTGTGTTCATATTTTGTTAAAGAATCAAATTTGTGAATTATTTATTTCTGTTCACAGCCTCTGCCGAAGTTTTCGTCTAAGCCCAAGCCTTAAATGTGAAAAAAAAACTGCACCAGAGCCTTTATATTTAAAAGCTTAGACTGCTACATTAAGCTTGGACGGATGGAAAATTCGTTTTAGTGTATTACTCAATGTATTGTGTCTATTGTAGTGTTATGCACTCTGTATCTTACACACTCCTGGTAATGTAATATGGGCTGTTATGCAGTAATTTGTATTGGGCTGTTGTATGTTGTATAGTGTGCCATAGTATAATATGTAACTGTTATATACCAGGGTGCAACCGGAATTTCGATTCCGATTAAGAATTCCGATTCAAAACGAGTTCCGATTCCGATTGCACAATCAATTGGAATCGGAATTTTGAAATTTTAATTTTAACCTTACTTCTGGAGATACGTTGTGAGTTAACCTATCAATAATTGATTGCAGATTAGCTTTTTACAGAACCAGAAATCATCGCTAACACGTTCATGCAACCTTTTTGAAAATTGTTGCCAGCCAACAGACACCCTAAATCAACATGGTATTTGTCAGTACAAATTATCCACACATTCACAAAATTACTAGTCCGATTCCGATTACAATTCCGGTATAAATTTGCTGTTCTATAATCCGGTTCCGCTTTGCACCCTGTTATATACATATATGCAGGTATTTGAAGGCAGGGGTGGGGCGATTCCTCTATCCACTCTCACCAGAAAATGTTTCATAATAAAATGGTAAGGTCTGTACTTTACATTTAGTTATAGTTAGCTATAAGATTCGAAGCAAGCGAACTGCAGCTTCTGCAAATGAAAACCATCGTACAGTGTTGTTTATAAACGTTTGTAACGGAAAATGTGTAGATTTAAATTGGTCTGCGGATTTGCTGGAATGCTGGGTCAAAAGTTACGAGGCCTGTTATCAGCTAGCTTTAAAGCGCTTTTGCATATTTTGGAGAATGAAATACTAGAAATTATTTGTTTGCTTGCAATTAATTTCATAACGGTAGTTAATATTTAGTTTGTGATTTTTTTAATATGAATACTAGTTGTTTTTGTATAAACATCAGCATCATTTTCTTGAATAACATGAAAACTATTCCCGATTCAGTGTGTATCGTAGTGCATTCGGTAAACACTAAATTGCATTGTGTATTTTTTAGGGAATAGTGATTGTACCAGGGTACCAACACGAACAAAACTTTGCCGGAAAAGGAACAGGAATTGAATTTTTGCAGGTATTCCGGCCGGAACAGAAATTCCGGTTGAACCTAGGGTTGAACTGTTTGTTTGTTTGTTAAGTGGTTATATTGCGTCGTTCACAGTAACTTTTCTCAATTTTTAAGGAGTATGTAGGACCAGGATTAAAACCCGATCACAAGTGTGTACCGGAGAACAAGTTCATGAAAATTCCTAGAGAAAAACTGCAAAAGGTGTTTGATACCGTAATCCTCTTTGGCCCCTAGCTACCTCCGTAGCCAGTTTCGTTTGCAGTTTCGAGTGCAATATTATAATTTCGCGTTCGATTGCGTGGTTGAGTAGAAGTAAGAAGTTTAAACATCTGTGAGAGATAGAACATTGGGCAGGAAACATCAAAAAGGTTCTTAAGTTGTTACTTTCAGAGTAAATGGTTCATACGTTAATGCGTAGTCATTAGCACCACAGCCAGCTAACTTTGTTGTTGGTCCTATTAGTATAAACTTCATGAGGGGCATTCAAGGATTTCAGATTACTTGCAAGCGAAGTTAGAAGTTTTTCTGGTAGGTGTTTATATATATATATATATATATCAGGGTGCAACCGGAATTACAATTTACCGGAACCGGAATTTGAAAATTTTACCGGAACCGGAAAGTGAAAAATGCATTTCACCAAAAATTTCATTTTAATCTTATTTTTTGCTCTATTATTTGTGAAATAACCTTAGTCGAAGATAGGTATTTATTTTATTTGTTGTTTTTAGATTTTCGTCGTCGACTGAAGTGAAATCCACCATCATTGGCTTATATTCGGAGTACAAGTGGCTTTCAAAAGAGATTTTTAAAAATTAGCAAAGTTAAGAAAACGGCCAAATTATAACACCGGAATTTTTAAATCCGGTAAAAATTTACCGGAACCGGAACCGGAAGGTGAAAAAATGCTGGAACCGGAATTCCGGTTGCACCCTGATATATATATATATATATATATATATATATATATATATATATATATATATATATATATATATATATATATATCGTATATTAGGTTCTCTATGACATGCTTGGTTTGTTTCCAGTGTTATAAGCCTGAATTAATTGAAATTCAAACTGTAATCCATTAGTTATCGTTCTGTTTGTGTTGTGACTGTGTTTCTCTTTTTCGTATTTGATGCATGGTTATATTGATAAGTACTAAAGATGATGCCTGTTCTATTAGGGGTCAAAGGTTAACCTCCTTAAATCATAATCGGATGTTGCCTGTCGATTCTATATTAGTTCCAGCGTCCCGTACATTGAATAAGCTACATTCCGAATTTGACTCAGTTTATTGGTATTCAAGTCAAATTCATTTGTTTGAAATTTAGAATAAAATGTTGAACAGCAGGCGTATATTCAGCGTTGTCACCTCTGATGACTGCACCAGTTTCCGCCGCGTGTGTATACTAAGAACCCTTCCAAATACTGTTAAAATGTCTGCAATATTCGAACAGCGAAATCAAGCAAGCTGTCTAAGTCTTAAACCTAAGAATAATCCTATACTGAAACCTTGCGGTGATCAAAAAATTGTCAAGTTGACAAGATTTCGGGTTATAAACTGTCGGTTTCAACCAGCTAGTGTCCGGTCTCGAATTGTCGTGAACCTAGTTCTCCAAAGCATCAAGCAGAGCAATCGCGACGTCAAATTCTGAAAGCAATGTGCTCGGTTGGAGCCGGTTTTAGAGAAACATTAGATTGAAGGGAAAGATGTTGCTATCACGAATTTTTACAATATAATACGAACCATTGTCAATATTTTCGTCTGTGACTGTTGCAAGTTTGGGTGTAATTAGAAATTCAAAAATTGTTCTAAAACTGCAGATAGATTTCTGAATCATTCGCGGCCAAAACTGTCGGAACCTATACGAAACATTTCTACTAAACCTGAATAGATAGCGATCGTAGCTTCCGAATGTAGCTGCTGCTTTAAAATTTGCGGACGTTTGAGCAGGTAATTGTTTATGGTATGTGCTTTCATGTATGATGTAGATTATGAATATCGCTTTAAATCTATGCATATATTCATGAAAAAATTGTTATGCATTGCGGTCTTTGTAGTATTGTTTTACGTTTCCAGGGTTTATATTTACGTTGTACATGTATTAGACAGGTATAGCCAGTTCATTTTGAGAAAATCATTTATTTTTTCAAATTTAGCTAATTTTAAAACTTTGGTTAAATTATGTAAATGTTCAATCAATCGTCGTTTGGTGTATGCAAAGGGCCGGGCACAACCGGAGGACTGTCTAGTGACTTCGATCCGGCTCAAGCAGAAAATCAATCTCCGGCTCCGGTAGAACTTCAGCCGGAGGTTCCAGAAATTTCGTTAATGAAAGTTTGCATAGTTTTACAGATTTTTTTGTTTTGTCTACGAAAAAATTACTGATTTGTTAAAATTAGCAAATTAAACATCATTTTCACTACCTAATTTTGCACCACCTCCGGCTTTGGCAAATTTTGTTGACCTCCAGCTCCACAACAAATGGTTGAAAATAGGCCTCCGGCTGCAGTAAAATTTTTGCCGTCGGTTCGAGCAACTTCGGCATTGAAGTTGTTCGCATTTTATGACAATTATCCTATCGAAGAATTTGTAATTTTTGAACAATTCTGAAAGCTTTAGTTGCTAATATTTAACATCAAGATAGCTTAAAAACAATTTATGGACAACACTAAGCAGAATATGGTTGAAATTTGCAAATTCGACATAATATCTATTACCTAATTTTGTTACTGCTCCAGCTTCGGCAAAATTTGTTGACCATGGATCCGCATTTTTCTCCTCCGGTGCACCTTGGTAGCTAGTAACACCAAAGTGTAGAAATTAGCGTCATACTACGCAATCATTGATTTAGGCTCTGGTTCAGGCAAAGATTTTATGTTCCTGATAATCTATGAGTTTAAGTACTGCTCTGTCTGATAACCATCAAGTCAAAATCTGGCCAATGTATAGCACATGGGCTTCCCATTTTCAAGGGTGGAAAACTTGTGACCAGAAGTGCAGCGCAGTCACTCCTGTAGACGACTAGGTGTTCTGCTGGTTTGGTAGGAAAAATCATAAGCGTAATTTTTCCTGGGAAAAGTTGAAAATTCAAACGCCTGAATATTTTCTAGTTCGGTTGGGAATATTACAGGTTTAGGCGAGGTTCGCAAACCAATAAAGTTGAAAAGTTAAACGTATAGGTTTTCTAAAGGTTTGGCAGGGTAGGAATGGTTTGGTTGCGTTGCTTGAAAAATTGGGATGCATGGTTCGCTTTAGAAAACGAAAAAAGGCAAAATTCAAGCGACGGTATATGATTCCTTTTGGTTTGTAGGGAAAGCTGTAGGTGTAAGCGAGTTTCGGAAACCGGAAAAAGTTAAACGTATAGGTTTTCTATAGATGTGGTAGGGAAGGAACCGTTTGGTTGGTTTGGCTGCAAAATAGGGATGTGTGGTTCGGTTCGAAAAACGGGGAAAAGTGGAAAATTCAAGCGTCGGCACATGATTCCTTTTGGTTGGTACGGAAAGTTAGAGGTGAAGGCGAGGTTCAGAAAACGGGAAAAATTTTGAACGTTTGTTTTCGCGTGGTTTGGTAGGGAAAATCGGAAACAATGGTAAACGGGAAAAGTTGAAAATTTAAATCGTATAGGTTTTTCGTGGTTAGATAGGGAAAATCTGAAGCGCAGGTTTTGTTCGGAAAACGGAAAACGTGGAAAATTTAAACGCCTTCTTGTTTGGAAAACGGAAAAAGTTGAAAATTTAAAACGTATGGGTTTGTTCTTGATTAGGTAGAAAATTTTGGAGCGTAGGTTGTGTTTAGAAAACGGAAAAAGTAGGAAATTTAAACATCTTAATTTTTCCAGCCAAAATTATGCTTCATGCAGGAGTGGTTACGCTTCACGTTTTACCTCTCAAACCATGAAAATTTGGTGTTTAAATTTCCCACTTTCCCGTATTCCAAACAAACTACACTACGGTAGTGACCCGAATAAGAGGTTGTGGGGTAATAAGGGGGTCTCCATTTTGAGTCCCAATCAATAGGAGTCTGTATCTCTAATAAGAGTCCGTAAGCGGATAAAGTCCCTAAATTCTAATTAGAGTCCATGAAGGTAAGTTATCCCTAATTGTTGTGCATAAAATGACTCCAGCACCAAATAAAATTGAGTTCGAATCTCTAAAGCATACTTAAATTTTGAAATCACATTCCTAAGTATAACCTTGCATGATAGCTCAAGCTATTGACGCAAGTCGAATAAACGTTCAATTCAACGGATAGTTGCAGTGCCGGATATATATCAGTAACGAAGGGTGGCGGAGCGTAGGTTAAAATAAATAACAGTCCGTAACCGAATAACAAGGGGGTACCCTCTAGAGAGGCCAAATAAATATCAGTCCCCCTCTTATTCGGGTCACTACAGTACACATTTTTCCTACCGAACCAGGGAATATCCAGGCTTATGAATTCTTCACTTTTCAGCTTTCCCAGCCGAAGTTATGCTTGTGATTTTTCTTGTCAAACCAGCGGAGTTCGTAACCGTCATACAGGTGTGGCTGCGCTGTACTCTTGTTCATAAGTTTTACACTTTGCAAAACAGGAAGCCTCTGACCTGTACATGGGGCCAAAATGTTAATGTCACGCATTCAAGTAGTACCTTCGTATTTGCTCGCATGATGTTGTTAAGCGTAATTTGGTGAATAATCGGCTTAATTTTGGAGTTGCAACTTAGTTTTATTATTCTCAACTGTTGTTAGTTTTATTGCCATCAGTAAAGTATCTGCAGTTCAATTTTGGAACATTTATGGTATTTGGTTTTGGGAACCGGAAAGATTTTTGTATTCAAAAGCATTATTTTGTGCTATAAGTACGATTGTGTGGCCGATTTTCAGTGGCATGTTAACTCGTTAAGCAAGTAAGTACATCCGGGGATATTTGCGATGGGAACATAATGAAAAAGGGGATGCGAACACATCACGTACCTATTATCTGCATGTTGATCTGAAGTTGATGACAGTAGAGGCGGCTCAACATGGGTGAAGGATTCGAAAACTCTGGAAAAGCCATGTGTGGGTTTCACATTCCTTCCGTGTAGGTTTAAACTTGTTTGAGTACCCTTCTGAGAGATCGGCCAATGTATAGCACGGGGGCTTCTCATTTTCTAAGGTTGAAAACTTATGACCGGAGGTGCAGCGCCGCCGCTCTTATATGATGGCTAGGAATTCTGCTGGTTTGGTAGGAAAAGTCATAACTATAATGTTTGTTGGGAAAACGAGTGGAAAATTCATACTTGAATATTTCCTATTTCGCTAGGAAATGTTAGAGGTTTAGGCGAGGTTCGGAAACCAGTGAAATTTGAAAAGTTAAACGTATAGGTTTTCTCCAGGTTTGGTAGGGAAGGAACCGCTTCGTTAGTTTGCCTGGAAAATTGGGATTCGTGGTTCTATTCGTACAACGGGAAAAGTGGAAAACTGAAAATTCAAGCGTAGGTATATGATTCCTTTTGGTTGGTAGGAAAAGTTAGAAGTGTAGTCGAGCTCGAAAACCGGGAAAAGTTAAACATAGGATTTTTCTAGATCAAGTTTCCGGCACAAAGCATTACTTTTTGAAACCGCTAAGATTACTGAAATAATTTTCAACAGTTTCTGAAGCACCGCTCAGTGCGGAGGCACGGGTTGCTGCGGGCGGTAGCCCCCATCCTGCTTTCGTATCAATTCAAATCATTGGTGGTCCTACAACTCTCGTTTTTACACTACTTATAAGTATATAACAAGTCACAATTTTTTTATTACAGATATGGTGCAATACTTCTAAATAAAATAAAAATTACGAAATTTATCTCGAATCTTAAAAAATTTCGGTGCATCCGCCGTCTTGTCTTAATAAAATTTTACAAGGCCCAATATTTGCAACGTCTCAGTTTGTGTTATGGCACTGAAACACTTCCAAATAATTGCCTTTTGATATTTTGTTATTTTATTTAATACAAAAGTGCAATCCTGATTTAACTTTAGGTTCTAGATTGCTTGTTCTGAATTCAACAATTGAAAATTTGTTCAGTTCCCTTTGTTTCAACTTTATGCAACTGTAATCAAATATTTCCCCGTTTCGAATTTATTTTGAACTTCTTCTTTAAAACCTCACTATTAAGAATTGATAAATTTCGAGAATTTGACAATTTTCCATTGAAAAAATTTCACGCATTTATCGAATTTTTGAAATTTCTGTTAAAGCAATAAAAGTTATAATTTTTAATTGTTTCCAAAAATACAATTTGATTGATAGGTCCAGAACAACAACAATTAAACGCAGCTAAAATTTCAACCTATATATTATCTGAGAGTGCATTTACTGCTAAATATTAATACGGAGGGTTCTTGCAATAAATGTAAAACAATTCAAATTTGTGTAAACTTTTCGGGGGTCATATTAATTTACTCAGGAGTAAAACAAATACCTAACAGGGTATATTTTAAATTTCGCTGGATATGTAATGAAAACGACATAAATGTATCATAATAAATAATGATTTTAGAATTGTATGTTTTACGATCTATAACAATCATCTTGTGGGTCAGGGTATATACTTAATTTAGAGCAACCCGTTAAAACAAGTGCTTAAGAAACGAAAATTGAGGCTCGGAAACCTAAAAACAGAAAAGCGAGTTTCCTATATCCGAAAGAGAAAATTTACACACTGATATCTGGATATGAAAATATCGCTGCAAGCAAAGTGTTCTGTTCCCCTTTGCTCCAATACGTAGGTATGCAGCTGAAGGGTTTTTAATTACTTTGACGAATCAGGAAAACTGTAAACAAGTGCCAGAATTGTCAAATCTACGTGGCACCTAGCATTTTGTTATATTTTTAATCATTTAGGATTGCTGAAAGTTAACATATGAAATTCCGTTATATCGCAAAAACTGATTTATTTAAAATTTTTGAATTTACTGGTTTGAAAGTTACAAGATCTAAACAACTGGCGATAGGTGCTACACACATTTGACGACTGACCACTGCCTGTATAAAAATGTTCTACTATTCATGCAAAATCTGATTTTAAGCTAGAACTTTTAAATTTGCAGTGGGGTGGGTTTAGTCTGTTCGACTATAAGAGCTCCATGCTCGATTCGATGGTCACGTTTTGTGGAGATTTTGCACTATGCATACGCGTAATCACTGTTAAACCCTACACATATAGAGATTATTGCACGCATAAGTGCATGGCAGTATATACATTGTTTTATTGCTCAGGGTTTGAAATTTTACAATATGCCAAGGGAGAAGCCAGAGGGGGACTAAGTATGCGATGACTCCTACAGTGACTTTGAGAAATTTATCTGTGTTAATAACAGAATGTTTGTTCAAACCCATAGATTTGAAACTTTAAATGTAGAACCAAAAGCACTTAATAAGCGATTATATTTGCTCTTGGCGAAGCGGAATCCTGGCTACGCCCATGCATAACTCCCTTTCCTCTGATGTTTCTTAACCGGTTTCATACTCAAATTCAGTCGCCAACATCAGCAGTCCATCAAGCGGCCGAGTCCTGCCTTTGGCGACCCTGAACGGACCTGTTTTAGGGATTTTAATGCCGCCGCTATTTAGCAAGCCACTAAAATGAGGCTCGATCACGCCGTCGATTGCGTAATTAAGTACAAAATACATTGAATCTGTGTTCGACATTAAACTTGTTTCGTTGGTGTCAATAGAATGTAGTATAACGTCTTCGAATTGTAGCTTTGCCATTAGTCTGGGAGGCCTTCGAGTTGCGGAAGGTTGCGTGGTCAAAATCCTGGAAGGTTTGATTGAATTAGGGCTGGTGCCTTTAGGATGCTGGGTGGAACTCGCTGTAGAGCGTTTAGGTGCTTGGGTGGAAGGAAGGGCTGATCCCTTCTGGGTGGATATAGGATCTTTGGGGGGAGACTTCTCACTTGTCACTTGAAAAGGCGGTGTATCGACCTGAATGGTTCCAATTTCGGCATCGTTCAAAGCTGCGTCCTTCGTCTGTGGTGCCTTCTTTGATTCTTGAGGGGAGTGTGAATTTTCAGGGTAAACAAACTCGAGGGTAAGTTTGACTTCAGTATCGACAAGACCTGAGAATAAAAACGTTCGTTGGGGGTTGTCAAAAGATAATGGGCGAACGTAACCTGTAAATTCCATGGTAGCGTTAATGATTACTCCTCGAGCAGAAGAAATATTTACCTGGGGCGGGCGCCGGATTTGCATCGTAATATCAATTGCAGAATCAGGATATTTGACTGAAAGCTCAGGAAATACCGTGCCAGCGCATAGGAAATCACATTTCAAATTGAGAACGTTTTGATATTTTGCCGGAAGAGAATCGCGAGTAAAATTAAAGTCTAAAATACCAAATTGAGTCACATAATAAAGCAAGGTTTCAAACGTTAGCCTGCTGATAAATAATTGCACCATACCGTCAGGTTTAGCCCCGCTAGCTCGTGAGTCAGGCCCCGGTACCGATGGATTTTCAGGGCACAAGCTGGGCAAAGCTGGAAATTCAGGCGACGGTTCGTAATATTCAGTTACTGGCTCCGCAGCAACGAAAGAGTTGTATTTCAGCTTGGAGCCAGCTTCAGACTTTCGAGGCCAAGATTGATCGTTTCGTTGGTTAGCAACCGTGTACTGAAACCGTTTCCTTGGCAACCAATTATCGGTTGCTAAGGCTTCGTCGAATGTAACAACGACACGATCGCCTGCTGGAAATACATGACCGTCATGTGCTGTCACCAATGAAACCGCGCCAAATTCAGGATCAGAAAGCATAGTATAATTAAGTCGGAACGGGTCAAACAAAAATGTATCCAGGGGGACATTGCGGAGGGTCCCAGCCAACATTGGCAAAGTCTCGTGTTTGATGTAGTCGCACAACGCGTCTCGTAAGCCTGCTTGAATTTTTTTACCAATTCTTGAACGAAATAAATTCATTAATTTATTGATGAGGCCACCGTGAAATTCAATTGAAACAAGGTTTGACCCTGCGCCGCACGATAGCACTCTGGGCACTAGGTACCCGTCTGGGCTGCTGGAAGCCCCTACCAAGACGCTGACTGACAGCTTGCTAACGTCTAGTTGCAACTTTCCAGTGTTCCAGAATAACCAGGCGTCTACGCGATAAGGCGATTCCACACGAGCTGTTAGTCTTTGCAGCTAAAATTAATTGCTGATACGAAATTTGGCGAATGTTACTTTAAGAAGCGGAACAGTAGCATAAAGCATATTCCTAAACCTAAAACTAAGGTAAAGCCTCGGCGTAACGATAAGCTCATAACTAAATCTAAGCCAAAACCGAAGCCGAACCAAAAAAAATAGTCTAAAGCTTGAGCTTACACTATTATAGTCCCGCGAAAAACTAATTCGCCCGCCAAAATGGCAGGGCCAGACATTTTATGTATTAAAGTTTAACAATGTCCGCCAAAGATAGGATTCTCAAATGTGTATAGCACCTATTCCCAGGACACAGTAAGACTGCACGTAGATCGAGGCCTCTCGTGATAAGTTACATTTATTTGAGAACACGGACAGAAAATTTTAAGCCAACGACTATACGGGTATGCCCGGCCACCAAGCCTAAATCTAAGTCTAATTCTAAGCTTAAGTATAAGCCTAAGAATCCCTGTCTCTAAAGTCCTCTACTCTCTCAGTCTCACAGTGGACAGGTCTCTATAGTTAACATGGTTACGGCATTTAAATAAAATTAACCGAAATTTCAATGCCTCGATTTTCGACAAATGCCAATCGAGTATCGAAATCAGTATCGTATTGAGTGACCACGGCGTCGGTCACTTTGTAATCTACTGAACCAAACGATCCACTGATACCATCCAGACCACGCTTCGACCGTATGAATGAAACCAGCGAATCGTGAGCGAATGCTTCCAACAGATTAAGTCCGGATGTCGTAAGACGAGCTTTGAATCCAGGATTGTGATTGGCTGAAATATATAAAAACACAGTTGTTTATATTGGATTTCCATTGGCTGAAACACTACAAGTGCTGGGTGCTAGATTTTCACAGATATTACGTGCACTGCACCATTTTTGCAACTCGCACAGAACCTGACTGCCATGCAGCCTCCAAGGTACACCATTTCACAAGTCTCTGTATAGGCAGCTTGGCGATTATCCGAGTTTCTCGCCATCGCAACTTGCACAAAATACAGTGCCGCTACCAGCGTCAAAATGCTACGAGGGCATTCGACGAGTTTTCCATGACTGAAAGGTATGTTGAAACTTTCCTTTCCTTGCTGGACCAAGATTGCTCGAGACGGAACCAGGCCCGTAGCCAGCTCACCTTGCTAGGGGGCTAAAGTTTTTCAGGAGCGTCATACAAGGGTTTTTGTTAACTTACAAGCACAGTTGAAAATTTTTGTAGGAGGGCTAAAATTATTGCACGGGGGCTCAGCCCTTTGGCCCCCCACCTAGCCTTGGCTCCGCCTAGCTTTAGGAGCCTAAATGCAGCATGGCTCCATCGAAAATCTCCGTCTGCCATATCGTTGGAGAGCTTTTTTGCAGTGGGCTTTAAATAGTTTTAAACATTTTCAACCTTCAAAAGGGAGAAATGTTACATGCCAGTCTACAAGATTTTTAACAAATTATTGTATAAAATATTTACGTTCACATGAAACGCATACTTACCTTTAATTTTAGTCATTATTGATAAAAGAAAGATCCATAAAATTGCACCAATCATGTAACGGCATACAGAGTTGACAGATAACATTTCGCGATATTTATTGCACCAATCAAATTTCAGGAAGTTACTAAATTTCACTACTTATGTTACGATTTTCATACATCATGCATTGGCTAGAATCTCTGAAATAAATACTAGTCTTGGTGTGAATCTCAGAATCGGAACCGGAAAGTTAAAAAAATACCGGAACTGGAGCCGGAACCGGAAACGAAAAATTATCGTTACCCAAAAAGTCATTTTTAACGCATTTTGTCGATTTTACGGCAAACACGCCATTTATGATGCCGAAATAGTGAAAATGCAGTAGCTGGAAACGTATGATCAATTATAAAGTATATATGACACAAATTGAGCAATTCGGCAATACGCGCTCAGCTAATTTTAGAAAAATAATTTAAAATATGTCAATTTTTCTTAAATTTTAGAATGAGAAAAAATTTTAATACCGGAAAATTCCGGTGAAAAAAACCGGATTCTTTGCCGTAACCGGATACTGAAAAATACTGGATTTCCCTACCGGAACCGGAATTCCGGTTGTACCCTGATATTAATATATGCCTCAAATTTTGTCATTCATAAAATTTTCCAGAACAAAAAAGACAAAAACGTTTTAAAATATAAATTGCAAGACGTGAAAAATAAGCGTAAAAAATTGTTGCCTCATGTAGTATTTAGGGTCGTCCGTTTTCACAGAGGACTACACAAAACCAAACTTATTCTATGTTACTGCGTAGTTTTAGGCTAATTTGTGCGCTTAAACATTTAGGTTTGCGGTTAAAACCAGATTTCAGGGTATTGAAGCTATAATACCATGACTCGAATTTACTTAATTAAATATATATTTTTAAAATTTTTCCACGCAAAGCTGTGTATACATCAGCGAAGACACCCGAACACTTTAATACTTACTCATTTTTCAATTATAAAGATGTCTGTCATATGAAAGCAAAAGAGAAAAAAATGTATTTCGTTTTAGAAATACAAAACGATAAACTGTTAAAAATATTAGACAACAAAGCAAAAAGACAAATAAAAACAGTATACAGTGTAGTTTTAGTAGCAGCGCTGACTAAAGACTAAATATTACACATTTTTATATGACGAACGTTTATAATATTCTGGAAGAACACAGGATAGGGTTTGCGCGTATGTTGATTTTATTTGTGAATTTCATGAGTAATATATATGCATATAAATATATATTTTGTATGTGTATATATATACATATATACATGGAAATTTTTCATCATAAGCAACAATGGAATCTCGTATTTCAACCAAGCAAAAGCTTATTTCCATTCTTTGTGAATTTTACGCTTTTATACATGAATGTTTCTTTATAATTCTTTTGATACCTAAAATTTCAAACTTGAACGCACAACAGGTAAACATTGCAGATGGGGAGTTTTCGATAAAATTTCTATGGTAGGCGGCGCTTTCTAAAAATGGTCTGCTTTTAAAATTTTTTTCGTATATATGGTTGAGCTTTTTGTGACTTCTCCTGAACATTGTGCAGGCAAATTTGAAATTTAACCATTGAAATCCCAACAAGCCAAAAATATAACGAAGGATATGCTTTAATTTTTTCGAATTTTTAAGAATGTAAGCTTACTCTTTGACAGACCCACCAGTAACCAGGACGGCCATAAAAGTAAACATGGGCCTTGATTTTTAGAAATTTTAAGGTGTGACGTATACAACATTTACCATCACCGCTTATAATAAGAGTTTGGTGTTCGATCCGAAACGAAATTGCTCGTATTGCTGAGATTGATCGCAACGGCGGCATTGCAGCATTTTGAAGCAAAAAATTCGGTTTTTTAAATTAAAATGCAGGAGAAGTTTGAATCATTAAAAACGATAATTGGAAAATTTAAAATTTGCTGAAAATACGAATCATCAAGTGTCAGTGTTTTATACAATAAACAAAGCGAAATAAGCTCCGGAAATAAATCTGAGCTTTAATTTGCATTTCAAAGCTTAAATAATTTCAGGCTCGTGAGAACCCTTTCTGTAGGGGAGTCAAAAAAGGGCCGAGTAGCTACACACGAATAGAGTTTACCCATCCTGTTCGGCAACAACTCCGGTGGCGCTGATCTTTGATAGGTAACTAAGAGTAAAAAGATATGCCGAATAATTTAAAAATCGTCACCTGGAAAGCGAGTGTTTTAAACGCTATTTCAGCGGTTTGACGTTTTTTGGCATAACTCCGACAGAGTACCTAAGTATGCTTAAGCTAGTAGTCTATTTTTTGCAAAGAAACAGACCAAGGCTTACAGGCCGAGGCTAAATGTTGAGATTTATCAAGAGACACGTAAACCAAATTTTTGAACACGTTTGTATCAGAATGTATTACGCCAGACTGTCATAGAGTTTTCTTACCATCAGAGGATCTATAGGCGGACAGGGTATGCGCGCCGTGTCAGAAAATTTATATGGTAAGCTGCACTTTACAATTTTTCTCCTCAAATAATTGGCACAAATATATCATATTGTAAAAAATGCGTTTCATACCTTTGTCATTCGGCCCCGTCAGAAATTTCTGGATACGCCGCTGCTCCTAACTTCGGGCCCTGCTAAAAGTTGCACTATACTTGACGTCCGGCGCCGTCTGGCGCCGTCCGTCACCACGCGTCACCCGAACGACGCCGTTCGTCAGCGTGGCGCGATACGAGTGATGGACAGCGGTGGACGGCGCCGTACATCAACAAACGGATAGCGCAACCCATTTGTACTAAGGACGCAATCAAGAAAGACTCGCAGTCAAAGGAGGCCGGAACACCGTTTATGGTAATGGCCGTCTTGATGCAGTTCTATGCTTTGTGCCTATAAGTTAATATCGCCATAGTAACCAAACTTACAAGCTGACTCACACAAAAGCACCATATAGAAATCCGATTGAGTTTAGTATAGCATAGAGCAGAAATCATGTTCTATACGGCAAGCTTTCAAAAAAGCACTCGTTTAGCAAACATATTAAGTTTCGAAGTTTCCAATGCGGAATTGGTAGATCCAGGAGACACAGAAATATGTATCCTCCCGTTTACAGAACAATTTAAACAATTTTTTATACAACGGAAAAACAACGGCTACGTTTAACATTTTAATTTTCAGCAGATGTCTCCTGCCCTCGAAAATTTTATCGTCACGGCTGACGTCAAAAAATTCATTTTGTAGAGTGTGTCTTTTCCGCGGCATTATTAATACTTAATACACTACAACCTTCCTCATAGTCCCGATCAGGATTATTGACCGCTCAGTACAACAGAGGATGCCATGGTTAATTTAAAATCAAGCTAGACAAAATGAGTATATAAGGGTTCGGACATATAAACACATACATTCGATGTGTGCCAGCTTTCAATACCTGAGTTGATATATATGCCTACCGATATAATAACTTCCTTTTTCGTGACTTCGCCTCAGCGGGATCGTGTTTAGATGGTTGTTTGCTTTTCGTTTGCATATGCATTGTTTATCATTTATGCTTGTGTAAAGAGGATAATGTTGTAATTGTATATAGTGTAAATATTAAGCATACATTGTATATATGGCCTATGTTACGATAAAGGCCGTCCCATTGTCCCGGGACAGCAATATACCAATAGTGCAATCATATGTACTCCTGTTTACATATGCAGTGACAAATTTAAGAAAAACTTAAATGACTGGACGGACTCGCTAATCTAGAGTTTTAAGTTGATTTTATCCCCTTCTCACATTGAGTTGCCTGTAGGCAACTCAGCGCAGTGTATGTAAATAATATATATCGCACCGGGTTTAACAATTACAACACGTATATATATATAGTACTAAATCACCGCAAGACGTGAGAGCCCCCTCGGGCTCGAGCGTCAAGCTCCTATAGCTGAGTGGTGATGGTATACGCCTCCCACTCCAGTCACTGGAGTTCGAATCCTACCATAAAAGTAGGTCTCAGGGGAAATAGAAAATATTCATGTGAGAAAGGGTTAAGCGAAAAATGTTCAGTTTACTATCTATAACCCCTTCTCACATTGAGTTGCCTATAGGCAACTCAGCGGAGTGTATGTAAATAATATATATCGCACCGTGTTTAACAATTGCAACACGTATCTATAGTACTAAATCACCAGAAGACGTGAGAGCCCCCTCGGGCTCGAGCGTCAAGCTCCTATAGGTCTTAGGGGAAATAGAATATATTCATGTGCGAAAGAGTTAAACTAACATATTGGCATGTTTTTCGAACGAAAATTGTTAGTTTAGGTTAAAGTTATTGCTAGCTTAAGTCACAGGTTTGAGCAAAACTAAAATAAAGCTTAAGACATTTTAGTTTTGTCAATCCAACTTTGCAACCGTATTTTTGTTTCCCCCTGATGATTTTCACTACGATTACCAGTATACCTAAAATTGCGTGCTGTGGAATGAAATATCTGCTCTAAGAAATTGCAATTGACAAAGAATTTAATAAATAATTAACTATATAACGTTGCTGTCAACGCAAAACGTGACATTACTAATTTTAAAAATTCTACATAATATTTTGATGTTAAAATTTTAATTAATTTTCCACGAATCTGTTACATTTGAAAAACTGAACGAACTACTTCGTGTACGCATTTTTTGCGAATTGCTAATATTCTCAGTGGTTTACTGATATTTTAGCACATTGTGCTGCAACGTTTTTGTGGAATTTAACCTTAACTAATAAGCTGTGCAGTTTCGTTCTCTGTTGCAGGTTGAAGTAGAGAAATCCCAATACAAAAATGTTCCAAATAATCAGTTTAACTCTTATATATACTTTTTACTATAATAGCGATGAAATGTAAATGTGCAAATGTAACTGCGGTAAATGAGTAACACAATGCGACAAAATCGAAACAAACACCAACTAACTAAATGTCCTGCAAAAGTAATCAAATGTAACGCACAAAAACTCAAGAAAATTTGTTCTAATATGGAATCATCAAAACTAACGCAATCAACATTAACCCTTCCTCACATGAATATTTTCTATTTCCCCTGAGACTTATTTTTTTGCTAGGATTCCAACTCCAGTGACTGGAGTGAGAGGCGCATACCATCACCACTCAGCTATAGGAGCCTGACGCTCGAGCCCGAGGGACCTCTCACGTCTTGTGGTGATTTAGTACTATGCATACGTGTTGCAATTGTTAAACACGGTGCGATATATATTATTTAACGTATATACACTGCACTGAGTTGCCTATAGGCAACTCAATGTGAGAATGAGTTATAGATAGCAAACTGAAAATTTTTCGCTTAACCCTTTCTCACATGAATATTTTCTATTTCTCTTGAGACCTATTTTTATGCTAGGATTCGAACTCCAGTGACTGGAGTGGAGGCGTATACCATCACCACTCATCTATAGGAGCTTGACGCTCGAGCCCGAGTGGGCTCTCACGTCTTGCGGTGATTTAGTACTATGTATACGTGCTGCAATTGTTAAACACGGTGCAATATATATTATTTAACGTATATACATTGTGCTGAGTTGCCTATAGGCAACTCAATGTGAGAAGGGGTTAAATAAAGGCAAACAGATATTTTTGCTATTTGTGCAACTTGAATTAGTTCAAATTATATTAAACATGTCGAGTACTTCTAAATAGATCAGTCAGGTGCAACTCAGATTTGTTGCAACAAAGTTTGGCTACAAGATCTCAGACAAAAAATGTGACTCTGCAAAACTAATAAAACACTTCTAAGCCTAGTTTGACTGCTTTTATACCCAAAAGTTTTGGCTAATCATAAGCTTAATTTTCATAATGAGATTTGAAATTTGCATAAATTTCTGAAAAGGAAATTATGCAAATGAGAAGCTAGTTCCACTAACTAGCTGAAAAAGCTGCGTAGCAGCATAATTGAAAAGAAAGGAAACAAAAAGGGAACCCAAAAGAGCCGAAAACCAGAAAGAAAAGCCAAGAAGCAACCAGCTCGGTTGCTGAAAAAGAAAAAACACACACAGCTGTGTGTGTTTAACGTGAACCAAGCTAGGGGGTGACCGTGGGAAATTTAAAACAGATTAGGAAAAAGGTCCATAACTTTTTGGTGTCCCAAAAAACACGTTCAGTTCAACCGTAGATTCACATGCTTGGAAGTCAACAAAAGGCAGGGTCTCATGCCTGAGACCCTGAAACTTTTCCCTCCACCGTAGACAATATAAAAGAGCGGTTAAGCATCCTATTTTGCCATATTTTTGGCAACAACCGGGAGAGTTAAAGTATTTTTTATAAGACAGCGAGGGGACAAACGCTATCACTCCTTTACATCCATCTTTCTTTAAGCCCTATGTCCACATCGGGAGTTGCGTTCTGCAACTGCAGCATCATATAAAAGAAAGAGATTCCAAAAGAGTGATCGCGGCTGTCGGCTTGTTCAGGGCACTGCAGTAAAATAAACACGCGTATAAATTCGGAAGACAAGTATACTCCAGGCAGAGGTTTTTAGTTTGAGTTGTGCGAACATTGGGAACACAATAGCCTCGAAGGGGTGCTTTACAAAAAATTTGTATTAAAATATGGGAAATTTTTTACATTAACAAAACGACCGAAAACTTCCAACGTCCAAAGTCAGCAATTAACAATACAGTTGGATACGATGAAATAAATATATCACATTTTACTAGACAATAATCATTTTGCTTCATTGTTGTCGCTTGTAATCGGCTCTGGATTATGTAGTTTATCTCCGGACCATCTATTGAGATCAAGTCGAGATGAATCAAGAAGGCTTCACGCCAACATTGTTTTTTGCTATGCCACGCGACTACCGTCGGGGCAAATTAAAATCGCTGGAAAAGTTATTTATTTACAATTATCGTTACAATAGCACATACTTAACATTAATGCTTCGCTGTTTTGGTAGCTCTGCTGAGATTCCAAGTTATTAGCGTAACGCACTGCCTCATAGCACAGCTGGAACAACGCTTTTCCAGATAACATTGACAATGCAATATCCAAACTGATTTATTCGTTTAAAATACTGGGTGACTAGTGCGTTTTTATTTGCACCCTATTTACCAATATGAATTATTACACATTGAAAATAACGGGAACACTTACGCTGTCCTTGCTGCCTTCCTATTTTATTATCTTACTGTTGTTTCCTTGTACGCATGTCAAGATCTGAAATTGTGGTCTTAAGTGTGAGGGCCAAGTGGTTTGCACTGCTGTAGAAACCAGAGTTTATCTGTAAAATCTAAAACATTAAATTATACAACACAAAAGTAATAGGGCGATTAACTATATTTAGGGCCAGATGCTGAAATGTTAAAATAGATTATATACATATATAAAGGGCGATTAAAATATTTTCGATATTGCATATGTATACTGGACATGACTGGCCGTTGTTGGGATGAGGTCATGCAACCCTCCACGTGTGATGACCTTATACAAGAGCGGAGTAGCCCCCATATAAGTCTAAAAGTTTTGAATGCCGCCTACCCTCGGCAACTTTTGACTTATGATGGAAAGTTTAGGAAGTTCAGATGGCAGAAGTTCTAGGCCCGTGACTTAGGTAGAACCATCCGAAAGTCATCACACGGGGGTGTCGCGTATCCTCAGGCATATACATTCACGACTTAACAGGCTAAGCCAGCATGTGTGATTATCAATGACGATCGGCTCAAACTTACACCACGATGACTAGCTGAAGCCGCAGAGTAAAGCTAAGCACCTTAGACGTAAGCGCTGAGGCAAACCGTCGCACACCTAATAACCACCCACATTTGGCGTCACTGTGCTAAGCGCTCATGCGCCTCGACTTGGCCAGCCATGACCCGGGTCGCCTGAGTGAGGCGACATCTCGCGTAGTAAATTGAGCGAGCACAAATTGTGCGAACACTGCAGTGCGCGCATCGAAAAATTGGCTAAAATTATACTAACAAGTAGATCTTACGGTGCCCGCTTATAGTACTGTACGCGATTTAGATTATAAATCCTAATAGCGCTTCAAACCTGCCTGAAAAGTTCCAATCAGGCTAAAACATTATAAGTCGACTTGCAGACTTACTTAGTGTAGCTACAGACCAATAATACAACTACAGAAATAATCTATACCTGCGCAAGCATTATCCTGATGTAGGCGAGCTATCCGCAAGTACTGCGGATCCGGGTTGACTACACTAAGCACTAAGCACAACGAAGAATGTAGGACACTGAAGCAAATCACTTCAGACTAAATTAGGACCGGTTCAAGTCGCGCTTAACGCGTGTCAATGACATGAAAACATTGATAACTTACGTGTGAGATCATTGTATCAGACTGTAGAGCGGTTGAATATGCACCGGCTGTACTCTCCAGGTGCCTTGGAGAGTACATAATGCATCGCTATCGTATCAGGGGAGCAACACAGCTGCAAATTCATTTATTACCGGTTAAATTCAGTATAGTCCACATGCTGGTGAACCTATTATATTAAGTAATAAAATTTATTAAGCTATTGAATACAAAAGAAACCATTAAAACAAAGCACTAGAAAGTAAATTAAAACAAGCGCAGTGCTATTTCAAAGAGCAGCAAAACTTGACAAAATTTAACAACTGCGCTGTTGAGCCTAAAGTTTGACTGCTTTTGTACCCAAAAGTTTTGGCTAATCATAAGCTTAATTTGCATAATGAGATTTGAAATTTGCATGAATTTCTAAAATTTTTTGAAAAGAAAGGAAATTATGCAAATGAGAAGCTAGTTCGACTAACTAGCTGGATAATCTGTGTAGCAGCATAATTGAAAAGAAAAGAAACTGAAAGGGAACCCAAAAGAGTCGAAAACCAGAAAGAAAAGCCAGGAAGTTGATTCCCCAAAGAAATACGTTCAGTTCAACCGTAGATTCACATGCTTGGAGGTCAACAAAATGCAGGGTCTCATGCCTGAAACCCTGAAATTTTTCCCTCCACCGCAGGCAATGTAAAAGAGCGTTTAAGCATCTCTTTTTGCCATGTTTTTGGCAACAACCGGGAGAGTTAAAGTATTTTCTATAAGACAGCAAGATGACAGGCGCAATCATTCCTTTACATCAGCTGCAAATTATTCGCTGGGAAAACGGAAAAACAGGACAGGTTTGTTTCGGACAAATGGGAAAACGGGACAGCAGCTAATTTTTGCTGGGGAAACGGGAAAACGGGACATGCCTGTTTCGGGTAAATGAGAAAACGGTACAGCTGGAATTTTTCGCTGGCAAAACGAGAAAACGGGACAGGTTTGTTTCGGGTAAATGAGAAAACGGAACAGCTGCAATTTTTCGCTGGGAAAACGGGAAAACGGGACAGTTTGTTTCAGGCAAATGGAGAAACGGGACAGCTTCAAATTTTCACGGGGAAAACGGGACAGGTTTATTTCGGGCAAATGGAAAACGGGACAGCCACAAATTTTCGCTGGGAAAACTGGAAAACGGGACATGCCTGTTTCGGGAAAATGGAAAAACGGTACAGCTGCAATTTTTCGCTGGGAAAACGGGATAAAGGGACAGGTTTATTTCGGACAAATGGGGAAAACGGGACAGGTTTGTTTCGGCCAATTGAGGAAAAGGACAACTGCAAATTTTCGCTGGGATAACGGGACAGGTTTATTTCGGGCAAATGGAAAAACGGGCCAGCTGCAAATTTTCGCTGGGAAAACGAGAAAATATGACAGGCCTGTTTCGGGTAAATAAAAAACGGGACAGCTGCAATTTTTCGCTGGGAAAACGGGAAAAGGGGACAGGTTTGTTTCGGACAAATAGGACAATTGGTCAACTTGTAATTTTCGCTGGGAAAACGAGAAAACGTGGCAAGTTTGTTTCGGGCAAATGGGAAAACGGGACAGCTGGAATTTTTCGCTGGGAAAACGGGAAAACGGTACAGGTTTGTTTCAGGCAATTGAGGAAACGAGACAGCTGCAAATTTTCGCTGGGAAAACAGGAAAACGGGCCAGCTGCAATTTTTCGCTGCAGAAACGGGACAGCTTTATTTCGGGCAAATGGGAAAACGGGACAGCAGCAAATTTTCGCTGGGAAAACGAGAAAACATGACAGGCCTGTTTCGGGTAAATAAAAAACGGGACAGCTGCAATTTTTCGCTGGGAAAACGGGAAAAGGGGACAGGTTTGTTTCGGACAAATAGGACAAAGGGACAGCTTGTAATTTTCGCTGGGAAAACGAGAAAACGTGGCAAGTTTGTTTCGGGCAAATGGGAAAACGGGACAGCTAGAATTTTTCGCTGGGAAAACGGGAAAACGGGACAGGCCTGTTTCGGGTAAATGGGAAAACGGGACAGCTTTAACTTTTCGCTGGGGAAACGGGACAGGTTTATTTCGGGCAGATGCGAAAACGGGACAGCTGCAAATTTTCGTGGAGAAAACGGGATAACGGGACAGGCCTGTTTCGGATAAGTGGGAAAACGGGACAAGCCTGTTTCGGGTAAATGGGAAAACGGGACAGCTGCACTTTTTCGCTGGGAAAACGGGAAACAGGACAAGTTTGTTTCGGGCAAATGGGAAAACGGGACAGCTGCAAATTTTCGCTGGGAAAACGGAAAACGGGACATGCCTGTTTCGGGTAAATGGGAAAACGGGACAACTGCAAATTTTCGCTGGGAAAACGGGACAGGTTTATTTAGGGCAAATGGGAAAACGGGACAGCTGCAAATTTTCGCTGGGAAAACAAGAAAACGGCACAGCGGCAAGTTTTTGCTGGGAAAACGGGAAAACGGGTCAGCTTTATTTTGGGCAAATGGGAAAACAGGACAGCTGCAAATTTTCAATGGGAAAACGGGAAAACGTGTCAGTTTTATTTCGGGCAAATGGGAAAACGGGACAGCAGCAAATTTGCGCTGGGAAAACGAGAAAACATGACATGCCTGTTTCGGGTAAATGGGGAAACCGAACAGCTGCAAGTTTTCGCTGGGAAAACGGAAAAACGGTACAGGTTTGTTTCATACAAATGGGAAAACGGGACAGCTGCAATTTTTCGCGGGAAAACGGGGAAATGGGACAGGTTTGTTTCGGGCAAATGGGAAAACAGGACAGCTGCAAATTTTCAATGGGAAAACGGGAAAACGGGTCAGCTTTATTTCGAGCAAATGGGAAAACGGGACAGCAGCAAATTTGCGCTGGGAAAACGAGAAAACATAACATGCCTGTTTCGGGCAAATGGGGAAACGGGACAGCTGCAAATTTTCGCTGGGAAAACGGGACAGGTTTATTTCGGGCAAATGGGAAAACGGGACAGCAACAAATTTTCGCTGGGAAAACGGGACAGCTACAAATTTTCGATGGGAAAACGAGAAAACGGGACAGGCCTGTTTCGGGTAAATGGGAAAACGGGACAGCTGCAATTTTTCGCTGGGAATACGGGACAGGTTTATTTAGGGCAAATGGGAAAACGGGACTGCAAATTTTCGCTGGGAAAACGAGAAAACGGAACAGGCCTGTTTCGGGTAAATGGGAAAACGGGACAGCTGCAATTTTTCGCTGGGAATACGGGACAGGTTTATTTAGGGCAAATGGGAAAACGGGACAGCTGCAAATTTTCGCTGGGAAAACGGGACAGGTTTATTTAGGGCAAATGGGAAAACGGGACAGCTGCAAATTTTCGCTGGGAAAACGGGAAAACGGGTCAGCTTTGTTCCTTTGTTTCGGGCAAATGGGAAAACGGGACAACTACAAATTTGGTTGTGAAAACGAGAAAACGGGGCAGGCCTGTTTCGAATAAATCAGAAAACGGGACAGCTGGAATTTTTCGCTGGGAAAACAGGAAAACGGCACAGCGGCAAGTTTTCGCTGGGAAAACGGGAAAACGGGTCAGCTTTGTTTCGGGCAAATGGGAAAACGGGTCAGCTTTGTTTCGGGCAAATGGGAAAACGGGACAGCTGCAGATTTTCAATGGGAAAACGGGAAAACGGGAAAACGG